>JAOEHX010099430.1:52866-95376 GCA_025448015.1 Bolborhynchus lineola | reverse complement strand
CCTTCAGATACTGGAAGGCTGCTCTGAGGTCTCCACGCAGCCTTCTCTTCTCCAGGCTGAACAGCCCCAACTTTTTCAGCCTGTCTTCATACAGGAGGTGCTCCAGTCCCATGATCATCCTCGTGGCCTCCTCTGGACTTGGACCAAAGCTCCTATTATTAGATTATTATTAGATTAGCAAATGATAAGGTAAGCCACAGAAACATGAAAAATCTGAGAAAAAAAATGTGTTTTCTGTCTGAAGAGAAATGAGAAGCTGAAGCTATAGAGAAGATTTGTTTTATATTGAATGGAGAAAAGGTGGCTTTTCTCTTAGATATCAGCCAGGGCTAAGAAGTAAACTGCAAAACAAAAATTTGAAGTTTAAAAATTAGGCACTTCAATATTAAAATGGAGCCTTTAGCTTTGATTTGGCAAGATTACTCCTGTAACTATAATATTATTTCCCTGGAGAATCTGAGGATAGTTGATATTGAAGGTTGAAGAATTTCTATAACTTGGAGTTTCTCCTCTGCTGTAGCCAAGCAATCTGGACAAAGTTGTCACCTCCTCTGGTTTATATCTACATCAGAGCGTGACAGGCAAACACTAGAGCAGCAGTTGAAGGACAGAGAGTCAGGAATGGGAAGGGCTCTTGGCTATGAGGATGCTTTGCAGTACAAAATGGGCAGAAACTGGCTTTTCATGTAGAATTCTTGATCTAATTGCCTGTCATAAAATTCTTAATCCTTTCCAACTAGCTTGTACAGTACAAGTTCCATTGCCAACAACTCAGGGTTGAAACCAGGATTTTGCTAGCAGATCAGTTCTCAGAATGCCAACATAACTGTCTATTGTTTTCTAGAATAGACACCACTTAATAGAATGAGTTGGCAGAAGAAGACCAGCAAGTGCATAAACAAAAATAAGCCATTATGAAATGTCTGTATTTCATTAGGAGAAGATTGTGACGCATTGACAGGTGCATGCATTGAATTTCATCTGCAGAAAAGAAGTGTCTCTGAATTAGAAAATGGTTTCAGGTAGTAAGATTCTGTAATCTGAATCTTAAAATAACAAAACTACAGAATGCAAAGCTAATGGAACATGAGGAACTCCACAAAAAGCTGCATCTTGTAGGAAAAGACAAATATGACATTGAGTGGAAAGGAAAGAGTCCTAGAAAGGAGAGACTTTTACTTCCTAAGGTATTAAGGTCAAGTAGCGTAGCGTTCTATGTTGGAGTCTTTCCAAGTTCAGAAATGTCTGTTATTTAGTCTTATTTAGTGTCTCTTATTTGAGACTGACTTTACATAAAACAATACCGATGCAATAGATAAAGCTGATTGTGAACGTAGTAACCTGATGACTGTATCATTTGTTTTGCTGTGTTCCTCAACCTAGAGCTCAAAGTAATGGTATCAAAATGTTTGATTTGCTATGTCCAAAGTGGAATAAACTTGAAAGAAAATAATGAAATCATTCAAGTCCCCCATTTCACACCACAAATATGTTTTAAGAATCTCTTGAAGGCATCTCTAAATTTACAGAAAGGGAATACATGAAGAAGGGAGAAGCAGGAAAAGATTTTCTGCTTTGGTTTTGAATTCAAACTAAACACAAGCTCTCCAGCTGGAAAGTCTGCTTTTCCATCTTCACCTAGGAAAAGCAACTGTGTAAACTGCCCTATCTCATTTGCATGGAGAGCTTTTCTCCTTTAATAGCCTTTAAAATGACACCAGCAGGATAGTAACAGTGCTTTAATATCATTTTACTGTATTTAATTTAGCTTTACAATCCTTAAATGTCATTCTTGCATAGTTAGTGTGTAGTACTGCTGCTGAATAGATACAAGATGGAGGCTTTCTTGCTCTTCTAGCACCTTGCTTTACCTTAATGCATTCTGGATTATTTGAATTTCAGACTGGCTCTGAGCTTTCTGGATTTATAGTGTGAGGCTTTGGGATATTTACAAAACCTTTTTTCATTCTTTACTCTTAAATTACCAAGCAGAACTTAATGTAGGTGGTTTTGTTTGAAAATAATGAGAATGGCTGAGTAATATCCTGTGTGAAATGAGCACAGAGTCTTGGTTCTAATCTATAGTGGACAGATACTTGGATCAAAGAAAAACAGTGCTGGTACCATTTTACACCATACTCAAAAGTGTTAACAGAGATGCTAAAGTCTTATCAGAAATTGAGGTTTTGTCTTATTCAGTCCAGCGCAGGTTTCTGGCTGATGCAAGTGCTGTAGTGGCAGTAACTAGAGCACAGAGATTCTTCACTCATCTTGATTCTTTACTCATCTTTCTACCAAAATATTTCATTAATTTTATAGGTATAATGCCTTCCTACACCTCATGGTTCCTTTTTAATGTGAAGACTTAACACTAGATTCAGTAAGAATATAATAAACAACGCTGTGTTTGAGAAGGATAAAGCAGAGTGCTCAAGACAGCTTTACTACATCAACATTATAGTGGCTGAGAGGGAAAAGTATTCGAATAAAAAAGTTAAAGCATTGCAATTTTACAGCCCTTTGTTCTTCACAAAGGCTATGATGTGAATTTATTAATCGTGTCAGGCAGAAGAACAACAAAAGGAAAAAGATGGAGGGACAGAGAAAACTAAACGGCTTGGCAAGAAGGAGAGCCTTCCTAGTGCCAAGGCAGCTGAGAAAGAAAAGAAAGGAAGAAAGACAGAAGGAGGCCCTCAAGCACCAAGCACTGTTAAAAAGAAAACCGAGTTGAAGCGAAGGGGAAAAGTGGAAGAGGAAGTCAAATACATTGGTATGTATTCTCTTGATAAACTTGTTGGAAATCTTGCAACCTAGCTTCTAACTTTGTTTTTTAGCATGTTGAAAAGTTGAGATTTATGTGGCAATATTAAAGCATCACCACTGCATTTGAAAAGGGTACTGTGTTCTGCTCAGCATTAGGATAGATTGTGCAGTCCAAGAAATAAAATACAGATGAGGCATACGTGGCATGTTGACATCAAAATATTTTAGCATGTGTAAGACTAGAAGAAAGTGGTTAAACAAATGCTACAGAAAACCTTTCAGAATACACACTAAATGTGTTTGTATATCCAAAGTATCCAAAGGTGGCTTTCTCCTTGTATTATAAAGTATAACAGAGCTATATACCGTTGTTTGGGGATGAAGCCAGGTTCTATATGAAGGACACTATGATTTCATAAAAACATGTAAATAGGACTGAGACCTAAAGAAATCTACTCCAGAAAAGAGCTGTTTAAGGTTAAGAATAATATGCTAACAAGTGCTAAGAAAATCTTTATCTTTTAATACATAGCACCCATGGTTACAAATTTCACTGGACCAAAAAATACTGGAGAATATGCATAGCTCTCCTTATTAGATCACAGTTACATTTAATTTGGATTGTAATATGCTTGAGCTACATCAACATAAACGGGATCTCACTTTCTTGAGAAAACTTATTGATTTTTGGATGCATTATGTGTACCTGCTGTTCCCTAGTTGAACTGCTGCAGGTTTTCCTCACTTTTTCAGCAGACCTGCATGTACATCTTATTCCAGATTGATGGCGCTCTTCAAGCATCTTAAAAGCATCAGTCCAGGTGTTTAGAGCAAGTCTGAATCTTAGTGAAGCTGATAAAAGTACAACAGAACAGAACAGTGGCTATTTTGTGCATAGCTTTTAATATTATCATCTTTAAGAATCCAAGCTGAAGTGATGTAGGGAACTCATGTCATCTAACTAAAATTGGTACAGAATGTGCAGTAGAGAGTGCCTTTGTGTAGGTATTAATGTGCTTCCACTAGGCTCTGTAGAAACAGTTTTACCAGCTCTAGCATTTTCCCCACTACTGCCTTGAGGGATGGGCAGGAAACATCAGCTACCTGTATAAGTTATCCATGCTTTGCTGTGTTCCTAGTCACAGCCAATGAAAAGACAAAGTAAGGAAAACACAAATTCCCTTCAAAAACTAATAGCCATGCAAGGTATCCTTTGTTTAGTATGCTTAGTATTTTTATATTAGGATCTGCTAGCACTGCTGTTAAACTATGATTTCATTGACTTGGATTTGTCACACTAGTCACAAGGATATTTACAAAATAGCAATAGCTGCAGATTGCCTCAAAGGAGAAGATGTTGAGGTATTTTGTGCTTGGTCACTTGTTCTGTATGTGATTTTACAGTCATGACTGTACTGAGCTGAAGCCATTCTGAACAATTCACCACATTCTTTGTGCATCCACACAGTTGGTCTTAATAATAAACAAATTGATTCTGACTCATACAGAACATGTATTCAGTGGATTGATTTCCAGTCTGAAGATGGTAAAGAGCTACCTAAAAAGGTAACTTGACCGTGCTACTTCCTCTGGTTTTGTTGAGGAAGGTGGTGAGGAGGAACCTGTAGGCCTGAGAAGATCAGCACCCCTCAAACACTTTATCTAGGCTACACAAAAAACATTAACTATTGTTTTATGGAGACGTAATTGTTTCTTTATTCGTCACAGTTCTACTGCGATGTCCGTACCAAGAGAAAATTAAGTCAAGTACTGCCAGAACTTCTGGAGGCTGTTATAAATGCACATTAAGCGTGGGGAAACAGCTCTATCAGGATTTTCTACCCTTTCTTGAGAACATGGCAGTTAAGGTTCTCAAGGACCTCACACTGAAGCTTTGATTTGTACCGTGGGACCAGGGTGGTGCCAGCTCCATTTCTCAGTGTCAAGAGCATAGACATCTATGAAACTTTTCTACTGAGAATGTAGTACTTTAAAAATCTTTATGCATATTTCATACTTCACAAGAGTCTAAGCAGAAGATGAGAAGAACCTTGAATGATCCTTAAAGCACTCTTCAGCACTTTAGAGAATCATAAAATAATTTAGGTTGGAAAAGCTCTTTGAGTCCAACCATAAACCTGATACTGCCAGGTCCCCCACTAAACCATGTCCCCAAGTGCCACATCTACATGTCTTTAAAATACCTCCAGGGATGGTGACTCCACCAGTTCCCTGAGCAGCCTGTTCCAATGCTTGACAACGCTTTCAGTGAAGATTTTCCCAATATCCAATCTTAACCTTGCCTCTTTATAGTTGCTTTAATGTAACTGTAGTAAGCAAAAAAAGCCAAAAGAGAGAAATGCCACAATTTTTACTCGAGAGTAGTCTGAGCTGTTACTCGTATCTGACCATGCCTTGAACTCAGAGGCAATCTTTTTCTGTTTCTGATGGTTAACAGTCTCTTTATCATTCATTCCTAATACATTATCACCTTACTGAAAGGAATAGTTCTGATTTTGAGTAAACTTGAGATTACTTATGTTGCTGTCGTTCATCATTTGAGTATGAACTAGTCACTGATTATTAGAACTGACTGATTATTATCAACTTGTCATAATTATTAACATAATCCTAATTATAGCTGTTTAATGGTAGGCGGTCTTCTCTTTCACATGTATGCGCTGGAATTTTTGCATCTTTAAGTGGCTATGTAGCTATCTGTCTTTTTTGTTAGGACTCATTAATGCTCAGTGATTCTTACGTGCTCATGCTTTTTCCTTTTCAGTAACTGGGGCATCAAAATATGTAGTTTAGTTTCAGTACTAGCAGTGATACAGGGGATTAGTTTGCTTCTGGTTTTGCTTTTGCTTTGTGCAGTGTATGTAGTGGACTGTGGTGGCTGCTTCCTCAGTCAGTCTTTCTCCTAATTCCTAAATTCTTTTATGTTTACCTAATGTTACAGGGAAAGAGACAGCCATGTTACTAGCCTGCTGAGCACACGTAGATGTCAGTGCTAGGCTACCTTTTTTTCTGCACTTCTTTTTGTCCCTTGGATGAATGAGTCCTGTGAGTTTAGGATTGGCTAAAGGACTTTAAAGTGTTTTGTGATAGTAGGCTTCAGAAAAAATCTTAATGCTAAATATAATGTAAAATTACACTAACTGTATGTGTTCCACAGTTGATGGAGAAATACAGGAGCTTCAATAGGCAACTTCTCTTGTCTTAGGGTAAACAACCATGCTAGATGAATTACATCACCTGATCATCTAAGTCTTCTGGAGAAGAGAAGACTCCAGGGAGACTTTATAGCAGTTTCCAGTGTCTAAAGGAGGCCTACAAGAAACCTGGAGAGAGACTTCTTACAAGGGCATATAGTGCTAGGACAAGGGGGAATGGCTTCAGGCTGAAAGAGGGAGATTTAGATTACATATGGGAAAAAATAATTATTCACTGTGAGGGTGGTGAGACACTACCACAGGGTGCCCAGAGAAGCTGTGGCTGCCCCATCCCTGGCCGTGTTCAAGGCTAGGTTGGACAAAGCCTTGGGTGACATGGTCTAGTGTGAGCCCGTGGCAGGGGGTTGGAACTGGATAATCTTAAGGTCCTTTCCAACCCAAACCATTCTATATTTATTTTTTTATCTATATATGATTCTATATTTTGCATAAAATTACTGAATCATACAGTCCATGGGATCAGTCATTCTGACCCCTTGTCCTTTCACTACAGTCCTTGATGAAGGGCCCCTCTCCAGCATCCTTTTAGGCCTGCTTCAGATATTTTGAAACTTACATGTAATTATTCTGCTGAGGTTATAGAAGAGCTGCTTCTGTGACCTTAATTTGCATTATCTCTATATAGCTGAGCAAAACCAGAATTTATTTAGCTATTCCATGTCCTTGTCATTAATCTGATTTTATTGCATTTTGAATAGATGATGAACCAGAAGATGGTGCCCATCATTACTTTATAATTTTGGATTTTCACAACCTTCAGTTGTTGCTTGTGATGTTTGAGCTTGGAATTAGCATTTCAAGTGTAATTAGAATCTCTTCTGAGAATTACGAGCCATTGCAGACATACTTGGGAGCAACTAAATTTAAAGAAGAATCTTCACAGTCAGCTGAAGGTAATCTGGTCATAGGAGCAAAATCTGTACAGAAAAGAGGCTGTTATATATCCAAGTAAAGACTGTTCTTGCTGTGTTTTTCCCCATCTCCGTGCTTTGTGTTTGTGCATGCCAGCTGTGAGCAACTGTGTTTGCCATTGCAAAAATGGCAAAATTTGAAGGTAGTAACTTACTAGCAAATAGCTAGAAGTGCAGAGAGCAGAAAGCATGGGTTTGTTCAATTTCATTGTAACACCTACTGGGGATGAAGGGACAGGGACAGGTTTCCCCAAATATTTCCGAAGTGATACTATCTTTTCTTCGTCTCATACATATAATAGCAGGAAGACTTTAGTAAACTTAGGTAATTATTAAGGAAAATTTGCAAGGGAATTTTAAAGGGGAAAAAAAGGTGCATCTAGATGATAGTATCTTGTGTAAGCAGTGTTATAGGTCATAATGAAAGTTTTCCTCATTACTAAGAAAGGACAGGTGGCATAGTAAGAACAGGTTGGCTAAAACATTCGTTCTTTGTAGACTTCAGATACAAGAAAGCATTTAAGAATTAGGAATAGATCAGGTCAGTAGGAATGAGGATATATGCTTATTATGAGCTTATTAGCGCAAAATCAGAAATGGCAAGACATAAAATGGGGTGCAGGAGAAGGAACAAGTTAAATATTTGTTAGCTGGCAACAGAGAGGAAGAGTTGCCAGGAGGTATTCTGAGAAGACCGTCAGTGGTTAGTGTTTGAGGGGGCTTTATGTACTTTTTGTCGGCATGTACTTCTTGTTGGAATTGGGTTGGGGGGGATTGTAATTTGTTTTCACTATAAATACCATTCAAGACAAGTGATACCTTTCAGTAACCACAATTAATGCTAGTAGCAGAAAGATTCATCCTCCAATTGTGAAGGAATAGGTAAAATTACTGCTGCTTAGGTAAGGCAGAGAACTTTTTGGATCAGCTGATTCGGATTAATTTACATTGTACTCTATTTAAAGATTTGCCTGCCATTCTAATTTCTATTTGAGAACTCATAAAAAGCAAGTGAGATAGTGGAAAAAGAGCTGTGAGGAAGAGGGAAAGGAGCACAAATAGCCAAAGCTCTGTAATCTGCCTAACTTCTGTTTCTGGAAAAATACTGGAACAAATAATTTACAACCACTTAAAAAAAGAATAAGGAGATGAGTAACACCTAATGTATGCAGTTCAAGAGCAAATCATGTCAGACAAGTTTAAATTCCTTACAAAATTAAGTACTGGCCTGAGCAGAGGAATAGTCAGTGTTGTATGATTGGATTTTAATAAGACTGTTTCACATAGCCTGCAGTGAGCAAGGTAGGTCTAGATGAAAATAAATCTATAGTAGGTGCAATCTCATTCAAAAACTTTGGCCTCTGTAAAGTAACTTTTAAAGGTTTACCCTCAAATGGGATGTATGGAGTGGACTCAAGGGAATTTGTGCTGTGTCCGGTGTTATTAGGTATTGTCATGGGTATTAGAATAAAGGGGTGAGGTTCAAATGCAAATCTCCAGATTATAAATGAGAATATGTCCTAAAAATACCTGAAGTAATCTGATCAAGCAAATCAATGGTGTGGTAAGACCTTGTATGAAATATGTGCCAATCACAAAAGTTCCAAATGATGGAATAGAAGATTTTTAAGGATCTATAAAATTTTACTTATGAGGAAAAAAATGAAATTGTTATCCTTAAGTTTAAGAAGAGAAGGCTGGTTGATGTAGTGGAGAAATGATAAAAGTTTTCAAGTTTGTAAAAGGCTAGGACAGAGAATAAAGTATCTGAATTGCAGTCAAGGAAATAGAATGGAGCAGGTAGAAGCTTTCCACAGGTGAGGTTAGTAAAGTATTGGAGTAGTCTGAGTAGGCATATTATTGAGTCTTTGAGGTTTTTAAAGTTACATTAAGACAAATGTCTGCCTGCATTGATACAGGTATAGTTGATTGTGCCTTGGAGCAGTTATTAACTGAAGTATTTCATAGTTCAGTGACTTACAAAATAAATTGTGGTTGATCATTTCTGTAATGTACAGAGAAATTTTTAAACAGGAAGCAGTTAACCTGTAAATGCCATTCTGTTACAGTGTTCCTGTTGTTCTTAGCATGAACACACATCAATCATGGATTAGGGACCATAGCTTTCATGTTCCTTTTCCTTCCCAAGTGTTTGCATCCCCTAATGACTTTCATTTTGTGGTTAACAAGTCAAGCACTGTTAGTACCCTTTCCTACTGTTAATTTTCTGTTCCTCTAAAGTCTGGTAGGTGTACCACTACTAATTCAGCTTTTAGCCTGACAAAATGCAATTAATTTTCCCCATTTCTGCTGGAAATGTGTGACCTGTCACATCCTAGTGATTCTTAAAGACTTTAATTCATTCTGAGAGTATTTATATGGTGAAAATATACTTAAGGCAGGGACAAGAAGAATGAAGAACTGCCTATAGGAGAAGATTGGGTTCAAAATCATCTAAGGAAACCTGAAGGTGCTCAAGTCCATGGAACCTGGCAAGATGCATCCACAGGCCCTGAGGGAACTGGCAGATGTAGTTGAGAAGCCACTCTCCACCATATTTGAGAAGCTGTGGCAGTCTGGTGAAGTTCCTGCTGACTGGAAAACGACATATAACTCCCATTTTTCAAAAGCTACAAAATGAAGACCCAGGTTACTACAGGCTGGTCAGTCTCACTGTGGTGCCCAGCAAGATCATGGAGCAGATCCTCCTGGAAACTATGCTGAGGCACATGGAAGATAAAGGTGACTGGTGACAGCCAACATGGCTTCACTAAGGGCAAATCGTGCCTGACAAATTTGTTGGCCTTACAGGATGGGGCTACAGAGTTGGTGGATAAGGGAAGAGTGACTGACATCATCTAGCTGGACTTAAAGGAGGCACTTGACTCTGTCCTGCACAGCACCCTTGTGTCTAAACTGGAGAAGAATGGATTTGATGAATGGACCTCTCGGTGGGTAAGGAATTGGCTGGATGGTTGCACTCGAAAGACTTGTGGTCAATGGCTTAAAGTCCAAGTGGAGATCAGTGGTGAGTGGTTTCTCTCAGGGTCAGTGTTGAGACCGATCCTGTTCAATGTCTTTGTCAGCCACATGGGCAGTGGGATTTGATGCATCTTCACCAACGACACCAAGCTGCATGGTGCAGTCAACATGCTGGAGGGAAGGGATCCAGAAGGATTTTGACACACTTGAGAGGTGGGCCTCTGCAAACGTCATGAAGTTCAACAAGGCCAAGTACGAGGTCCTGCCCATGGGTTGGGGCAATCTCAAGCACAAATACAGGCTGGGTGGAGAACGGCCCTGAGAAGGACTTGGGCTCTCATGAGACCCCACCTGGAGTATTGCATTCAGCTCTGGGGCCCCCAACACAACAGGGATGTGGACCTGCTTGAATTCAGAGGAAAGCCACAAAGGCAATTAGAGGGCTGGAGCACCTCTCCTATGGAGACAGGCTGAGAGGGTTGGGCTTCATCCTAAAGAAGGCTCCGGGGAGACCTTAGAGCAGCTCCCAGTGCCTAAAGAGCCTATAAGAAATCTGGAGAGGGGCTTTTGACAGGGGCCTGTAGGAACAGGACAAGGGGGAATGATTCACTGAGTTGTTTTGTTTTAAAACCATGGGGCCACTGGAAAATACACAAGTGAGGTATTTAGCCTTCATAATTACGTTTTAGAAGTGATGAGCACCCATAAATCCAAATGAAAGCAAGTCACTGCAAGTTTAGTGTCCTTATGTCTCTCAAATTAGGCTATAGTAGATTCCAGAGTGTGACTGTAAGGTTGGCATCAAGAGAGAATTTTCTTTTTTTGCAGTAGCTTGAGCATCTTTGAAAATTGATCATTACAATGCAGTGAAACAGGAAACCGTACAACTTCTAGGTTCTCTATCCATAGTTATACTGTACTTTAATCTCCAGCTTCCACACCAATAAAATTGTGATAATAAGGCTCACTTACCCTATAATTAAATATAAACTAATACATGATTTGTGCTTTGTGTTAAAGGGCATTGTACTGTGATTTATCTAATAATTGCACATTTTAGTTATAGAAGCGGAGAAGAGAAAGAACGATAAAGCTATCAAAGATCTGGAAACATTTTGGAAATACCTGGAACCAGTTCTGAACAGTGGAAAGCCTGGATCAAGTCTCTTTGATGTTGCCAGACTTCATCACGTAGTTAAGGAGAGTGCCTTTCCCCCTGATTGGTCTGACAGAGAAATGCTGGTCAGTAGATTCTGCTTTCAGAACACATGGCATGCTTTGGGGCTTGTAACATTTAAGACAGTTTAGATATGACAGGAATTTTAGCTTAGCCTTCTATGAAACAGAACCAGTGCAATTAATGTATCTGTAATCCTGATCAGAAATTATTTTCTTGTATCAAACAAGTTTATTCAGCATGTATTCACAAAGAGTCCTTTGCATAAAAAATACCTGACTTAGAGTTTCTTAATATTGTAGGCTACAGCAGCAGAGCTTTAAAACAGTTCAAGATACTAAATTTATTCAGCATCTTTACATAGACCCAATTTGGATCTCGTTAAGAGAGTCAGATGTCCGTATAAAATAACACCAAAATTATAGTTTTGTCCTCATAACAGTAAGTCAATTTACGGTATTTCAGAACATTCACATGAAACTAAATTAAACTGAATGTGAGAACGCTTTTTGACAGAAGATGCTGGTTTAGCATACCCAGTACCTCTTTGTTTTGTCCAACCCAAAACATGGCTCTGGCATATTACTCATTATCATCTGCAGAGTCAGAACTATTATTGGGCACTGCAAGAGAAAGTGAAGCAGTAGGGATTGTTCCCAGCCAGATTCTGAAGTATAGTGAGGTGAAGGGTCAAATATTTTTCAGTCCACAATGGCAGCAGTAAAAAAATATAAATTGCTAAAGCAAAATAAAGCACTATGCCATAATTCAACCTCCTGTATTTGTGGTCTATGTTATTAGGGTTAAAGGATAGAATACGTCCTCTTAACACTTATTTATTGTACACTAAACCCTGTATATAAACAGTCTGGTGA
Source organism: Bolborhynchus lineola (assembly GCA_025448015.1). Lineage (NCBI taxonomy): Eukaryota > Metazoa > Chordata > Aves > Psittaciformes > Psittacidae > Bolborhynchus > Bolborhynchus lineola. The sequence goes on along the minus strand of JAOEHX010099430.1, from coordinate 83,432 downwards.
ACCAGGAAGTACACTTGATCCTGAGGGGATCAGAACCAAGTTTGGCTAAATCCACAATGGTTTCCAAGGCAGACACTAAAAATGCCTCAATTGAGGAAACGTGTAGGCTTGCTACTTACAACATTACTTATATTATTGATTTCATATTAAAATATTCAGCCTGTTTTGGGAAAGAAGCTTCTTATCTTTTATATCTTTCCCATCATCACATCATATCAGAGAGTGTTGCTACTGGTGAATATCCTGCGAGCAGCTATATTATAGCTGAAATAAAATTAAAATGAGGAAGCCTTATTTTCATAGAATAACTCTAAAACATTTTGAATTAGTGGAGGAAAAAAAAATCCCTTGCAAGACTTCTAACCAGCAAATCTGCAGCTGTTTAAAGAGCTAAGGACTTACATGGCTAAGTTACATGATCCTTTTGTACGCAAACTTCATCCTTTGTATCTGATTTTCTGTCATAGCTTGCATTTGGCACTGTGGTGTTTGAAAGCATTGCTTGTTTAATGTATGACTGCCTGGACTGGAGAAGACAGCATCGTAACTACTTGGAAAACACCAAGTTTACTTATGTGCCTACGTTGTCAGAGGGCAAATTGACACAACCACCTGAATTTGAGGCAAGGATCCTTCTCTACTTGTCAAGAATAACTAGTTGTAGGCTAGAAATACCTGTCTTTAATTCTGCACTCAAAAATTCCCCTTGGACCATCACTCCATGTGTAATTTTCTGTGAATAAAATTGGGATTTTTCTACTTCAGCATTTACAACCTCCAAGAATGGGGAGGGGATATTGGGGAAGCATATTGGGGAAACAGAAAAAGGGAAATTTAAAGGTTCATACAGGTATAACGTATAACAGGTGTAAAAATTCCTCAAATAGCTTATGATGACACCTGCTTGGAGCTGAAAACTCAGCATGCCTGCACAGAGGTACTGTGTCTTCTTGCAGATCTGTGAAGTGTCAAAACAAGGTTTAGTTCTGTGCAAGATCAGCTTCCTTGTTTTGTCATGGTAAACAAAAGCATCTGTGGGCAGAAGAAAGTGGCTTATTAGGACATGTACTAGTGGCAGGGGGAAATGGGCTTACTCACAGTACTACTGAATGCTCATTTAAGGCCTTCATAAGACTACATTCTTTCTGTCTTGTTCTATTGAGAGTTAAATGGGATTTCCCTCTAATATTAGCTGTGTAGAAGTTTAGCATCTGGTCCTTGGTTAGCAAAACCAAAGCTAAATTAACCAAATATTTTTTATGTTGGAAAAGACCTTTAAGATCATTAATTTCTCCCACCTATTTGTGCAATCCTTATTTGTTTGACTGGTTCTGATCTGATTTATCTTTATTTTTGTTCCTTTAGGTACGGTCACTATCACAGTTTACAACTTCAAAGAAAAAAGGGCAAGCAGAAGAAATTCTTCCAACACCAACTTTGTCACAGGGTATGTCTAAAGGATTAAAGCACTCATCACTCTGTCATTCACCTGAGCGCAAATCCTTGGCATGATTTGCACAGTAAGCTGAAGATGTGACTGAGTGTTGTGAGAGTAGTTTCTTGGTGAATACATTGTGAAAGTCTCCAGAAACTGCAGTGGCGATAACCAAGTTCTTTAGAAATCAGTTTTTCTCTCTGTTCCTAGTCACAGTCAGATAGAAGAGCTCTATAGGGGTAGACTTTGTTAGCCTTTCTGAGAAAAACTGTCTGAACATTGAACTGATTGGTAATAGCAATTGGCATTTCTGAAAAAATAGTTCATAATGTCTTATCTATTATTATAACAGCTTCTTTTTTGGATACTTCTGTAAACATGAGGTATTACAATGACTTGCTGAATCAGATTCCGGAGGAATGCTTTTCTGTACCGTTAATGCTGAACTGCATGTTGGAACAGGTGAGAATATTCTCTTTATAATTCCTGTGAGTAATTCTGCTTCGACCTGGTATAATGAACTGATCAGAGATCAATACATCCATCTGTTTCAGCTAGAAATACAAGACTGAGGCACTGACCAAGATGGTTCAATACAAAGGAGTCACAATCCAAGTGACATCTTTGGTTTTCTTTTGTATTGTGCACCTACCCTGAATATACAGTGTTATTCTAGAATTATTTTCTTCCAAGATTACAGATCAGATACAATCAAATGAGGGAAAAAAAGTAATTTTTTTTTTAGCTAAGTCAGTATCTCTATTTTTCATGTCCTGCCACAATGTTAGCGATTGTGAACTTGCACTGTTTTACTCAGTACAAAGGTCTTAAGGGAAGCCTAACATTAAAGTGGTGTATATTGGTGCTCATGTTAGGTAGAGCTGACTTCTGTTGAGTTCATGCACAAGCTAGGAGTTAGCAGAGCCCCACAGCATGATTTGGAAATCCTCCTCCTTTTAGAAAATTTCAATACAATATTTTTTTTTTACTTTTTCCAGTTTAATCTGAAAATAGACTCAGGCGAAAACACCCAAAATAAGGGCCAACACCTGATACGCAATCAGTTTTTCATTATCTGTGTTCATTAACATTTTGAGTTGGAAATATGTTTCTTCTTACCCTTCCAAAAGCAAGTAATAGGAGAAAATATTTAATTCTGTTTTCTCTAATCTTTGTTTTGGGCAGGAGCTAACATGAAAGGTTGCATTTTGCTATAGTCCTGACAAAATTTATGGCTGTGTGTTTGGCTATAAGCAGGTCTGCTTGGTAGTTTTTAAGTTAAGAAGCAGTCAGACTGTAATGAAAGCTAATAACTGTCATCTTTGCCAGGTTATCGCAAGTGAAGAAGGCCTTACACCACCTAGTCTGGTAGTACCAGAGCCTCGGGCAGATGGGCTACATCATGCCATTGCAGAACATATAGCTTCTCTTCTTCCTTCTCTTTCACTTTCTAAAAGTGAAAAAAAGGTTTGTGTTGTCTTTGGTTCATTTCCTTAAATGACAAATAAATCTCATGATTGGTGTTGAATGCATCTTTCTTTTTTTTTTTTTTTTAACAGAATCTATATGACTACTTTTCACCCAACTACAGTGGAGAAAAACCTGTCACCTCGGAGTACCCTCTCTTATTTAACTACCATGATACCCTGGCTCAGCGGTTGCATCTGCTGAAGGTATGGTGCCACCTGTCATATATAAACAGTTCTAAAATCCACAGGCTGTAAAAACTCAATGCACTAAAAAGGATGGTGTTTTTCCAAAGCAAACCAGTGTAGCCGACATTCTTTCCTCCTGAGATAGACACACTAATATATATAGTTGGCTTAAGAAGCGATGAGTTACTGCTACTGACAGAGGACACATCACAGACATAGCATGATAGTGATTTCAGTGATTTGTTGGCATTATTCAGAGTTTTTAGCCTTTGGCATAGATGAAAAATACTACAGTACTCTGATTTACTGTAATTAAACACTGATGAAACTGGAAAATTATTTACTAACTTTCTAACAGTGATACAGTGTTTGGACTAGATTAAATACCAAGATGTAGAGAAATGTGAAAGAAGACATAAAGGTTGTTAGTGAAAACAAGTGTATTCAGGTTGGCTTAATAGTTGAAGCAGAGTGTATAACCAAGATGTTGCCAAATTCTAACAAAGGCAGAAATGTTCAGAGACTGTAAGATTTGGAATTATTGCAAAGTAACAGCTTCCAGACTTCGTGAACCAAAACAAGCCAAGGTGTATTTTGCCATTAAACTTTGACAGTCCTCTGAAGATAAAACAAGTGGTAATACAGTTCTAGGTTTCACAGTTATGGAGTGTCTGCTGGCTTCATGAATTACAAATTGTCTATGAAATACTTTGACAACAAGTGATTATAACAGTATTCAGAAACAAAATGAGCTTGATATGTTGGAGGAGGCATTCAAGCAGAAGGCAGGACTGAGTAATCACAGAGAGAGATGCTCTTAGCAGGCATATACTTGATGCGTATGATATACTTGCTGAAGACGAAGTTCAGGAGATAGCACAATAATGAGTGGTGTATAGAGGAAAAAGATTTGGAAGATACAGTCCAAGAGAATGGTACTTTAAAAAGTGTTAAATACTAAATTGTTTAATTTAAAAAGTTAAGTGTTTAGTACTATAAAGAACAAAGTTAGAAGATACCAATGCTTACTGGTATGTATATTTATCTTTTTAGATAAATCCTTAAATATGTAGGGATGATGCTGTCACAGACTTGATAAATGAGTTTACAGACTTCATTACTATGAGAAGTAGCACGAACCAGCTGAAAGATATGTGAAAGGGACCTGCTGCCTGTCTGAATAGATCAGTGTATGTTTTTGTATTCCAGAATTTTTTAGTCTAGGTAGCACAGGCAGATGTCTTCTAAAAAGTGTCTGTAGTTATGCCAAAAGTTATTCTCTTATGTATCTCCTTTTTTTTCTGCCTAAAATGCCTGACACCGTAATTCAAAACCACACTGTGTGCTCATGCTGAAATTTAAGTCCAACTGATTTAAGCACATGCCTATATCTTTCACTACAAAAAGAATTCCTTATTCAAACATTATTTTTTACAAATCCTGTAGTGTGAAGGTTTACTTTAATTCTGGTAACTTTGGGGTTTATTCCAGGTCCAGGAGAACTTAAATCCAGAAAAGATTGAACGGGAAATGATGGATAAACTTCCTCTTACAGAACTTATCCAATTAAACCTTCCTTCAACTGAAAACAGCCCCAAACGCTTGGCCCGTCTTCACGAGCTCATGCATTACTGTACCAGTGGTAAAGAGATCATCTTTTGCATTGATAAAAATTCCTTTTTTTCTTTTTTTTTTTTCCATTTAGTTGATCATCTTATTAAATAGCAGGAATATGGGGACAAGTTTTTTCACTTCCCTAAAACATTTGCAGAATTTCCCATTTTCCCATTCTTGCTTATATCTTAGCCTACTACACAAGTTAGGGTTAACTTTAAACCTCAGTTTCCTGGTTAGTGGGAAAGGCTATACAAGTATTAAATATTGTATAAGTAAGAGCTGTTAGAACTTTTTTATCTATTTATATTCACAAATAAACAAGCACTTAGTAAATCTGAGAGGAAAAAAAAGTTGTACAAATTACAACTATTATCACTATTTTGATCCTAGGAAGTAAAATGCACATGTATCTCAGAAGATTTTTTTATTGCACTGTGAATGGCTTTTAGAATGTATTCGGTGGAAGCTGTTGGTGTGAATAATGAAGTGGCTTCTGTAATAGTCCCTTTATCAAACCAAGAATACATTCACTTCTTCAGCTGTAATCACTTCTTCAGTTACCTTTTCTTGGAGTGTGCATACCACCATGACATACGCTGAGAAACAATCCCAAAGACTACATAAATACCCTTAGGTAGTTTCAGAGGTTTAGGTTACTAAGAAACACAAACATCCAAATCCCTTTGGTTACATTTATGCCATCATATAAGGCACAGCACTTGAAGGTACTTTTCCAGCTATTCAGACCTGAAATCCCTTCCTTGTGTTGGATTAATTTGCACTTGCTGTATTGTTTCTAGTTATTGGTGTGTTCATTTTGGACATTGAGCTATTTAGGTAGTCTGTATTGCTGTAGCATGCTGATTGATGGGTATCATATTTGATGGTCATCATTGGACCATAATATGTGGCCAAACTCTCCCAACTGTTAATTTAGCTTTTAGCAAGAAGGTGATTGATCTGAACAGGAGATATCCAACATTTTCAAGATGTGTAACATGCTTGGTTGTTTAACTACTATAAAGGGAAAAGATTTCAAACTGAAGATACTCTTTGGATGACTTGGCACTGAACTACCTTCCTTAAAACTCAATGCTTCTCATGATTATTATTGTTATATGGACACCAATGCATACAACTATAAATAGGATTTATTATTCCTTTTGCACCTTGCATACTTCTGTGTAAATCATTAAAATCAAAATTAATTTATTAAAAATGAAATTAAAATCTTGTCTGAGGACAGAAAAATTAATACTTGTTTTGAGAGCTACAGATAATGAAAAACCATACTACCATGGAAAACTTTTCATTCACTGAACCAGTTGTTGACTGGTTCAATAAAGTCCACTCAATATTTTAAAACCAACATCATTTATACAAAGTTAATGAGCCGGGAGGTATTCAGATGTAGGAAGCACTTCATTTAAGATGGATTAAAAGTTAGGCATATCATTTTGCACTTTGGAAGCATTCAACTTTGAATGCAGTGTAAAATGCAGCTCACCTAATTTGATCCAATACTATTAAGGAAATTGCTGTTGGCTTGTGCAGAGTTGCCAAGAACAATACACTTATATAGTCTTCTATTTATCTTCTGCTGAGCCATAAGGACATTTTCAGTTAATGGTTGTAATTCTTTTATAGAACTTCTGAGTCGGGCTGAAGTAGAAAGGGCCTTCAGAGTGTTTACTTTTGAAAGCCTGAGGCTGACTGAGCCAAGTGACTCTGGTCTCCTGGAGAGCTCTGGATCCATGATTGGAGGTGATTGTGAAGTGTCTTATAACCCTTGGGATAATACAGCCAGGTTTGCAAGACAGCTGAGACAACTCTTCATTATGGAAAAGAAGCTTAATGGGGAATCTCCAGGAGGTTTTGGGAAAAAACCCTCTGTTTACATTACTCCTGAAGAATGTGAATCCATTATTTATTTTGCCATTTCATTTGCTCTTGCAGGGCTGTGTTTTGTTGGTTTTTTTTCCTGGTACAAATCACCAGAAAAAAAAAAGAGCACTTGAATTTTCAAGTATTGTATAGTCTGTATTTCAAGTATCTATGTAAGAATACTAGGTAAAGACTATAGCTATCTGTTTTATGTGACAAAGTTTGTGTAAGCAACTCTCTAAAATGATATTTATTGAAAAGGATGTACTAGAAAACTGGTTTATGGTTTATTACATCAAAGATATTTCATACGCCTATAATACAGAAGACAAGCTTAAACACCTTTTTGAAGAAAGTCTCTTCTGAGTTATGACCGCAGTGATTATTTTTCTGAGATGCAAGAAAAGTAGAAATTAGGTCCGTTTAAGTGGCTGTACCTTTAGGTTCATTATGTTGCCCATGCTTTCCTAATACAGATATCTAGGCAACCAGCTTAGATGAGATCCTTTCCTTAGAAGGCTGGAGTAGACAAAAAATAATCCTGTTTATCTGTCTCTCTTCTGAATTTCATGAACTTTTTTGGGGTGTTAGTTTCTTTGATTTTTATACTAGTTACGATACTAAATAATTGCAGTTACGTCATAGCCACCAACATTTCAACGCTTCTGCAGCACAAAAACAAATACCAGGAGGAGAAAATGTTTGCTTTCAGATTTCTTAAATCTTCTAAAGGCAGTCATAAATTTCCTAGAAAAGCGGATATAAGTCTGGAAGCTGAGCTGGTTACAACCCTTTTATGAACAAGTACTTTCTGGAGTATTTTTCCCAAGGAAGAGTATTTCTATTGTACATATGAATTTGTATAGAGCATTAGTGATCTCTCCTCTAAGTCAGGGTATTCTTAAGGTCCTTTCCAACCCTAACTATTCTATGATTCTATGACTCTATAAAGAATACTCCTAAAAGGAAATTATGTTTTTAAAATTATGAGAATATGAAAGTTAAAGTCTCCATGAGATCCTGTTCATGTCAGGTGCCCATTGGAACAATGGAATGACTGGTCAGATCCTCAGCAGAAACAATATTCGGTCAGTAGCCTATAGAACAGGATAAATCAAGTGGATTGAAAGATTTAAATTTTCATTTTTCAGAAATAGGTGAAAATATCATAGCAGTTGATTTTGCTTGCTTTTATATCAGCTCTGCAAAGCAATGCTTATTACTGCTTCTCAGGTCGTATGCAGAAAAATGGTTCTTCATCTGGAGGACACTTCTTAGGGTATTTTTAATGGTTTTGACTATGTAATGTCAGCATAAGACAGATGAAGAGAGTGATCGCAGTGTTTTTTATAAAGTGTTGTTTATTATTACCACTACTGTTATTATTACTAGATTAATTATATTAGAATGGTATGATATCATTATATGTTATATATAACATTATGTTATATGTATTTTATATCATAATTGTTATTAATAGCGGTAATAATAATAATAATAATTCATAGCATCATAGAATGGTTTGGGTTGGAAAGTGCCTTAAGATCATTCAGTTCCAGCCACCCTGCCATGGGCAGGGACGCCTCATACTAGACCATGTCACCCAGGGCTCTGTCCAAACTGACCTTGAACACTGCCAGGGATGGAGCATTCACCACTTCTTTGGGCAACAGGTTCCAGTGCCTCACCACCCTCACAGTAAAGAACTTCTTCCTTATATCTAACCTGAACTTCTCCTGTTTCAATTTGAACCCATCACCCCTTGTCCTATCGCTACCGTCGCTGGTGTCTGGCACTTGTTCCTGGATTTTAAAGTGCTCTTTTAGGAAAGAAGCTTAGCAGAGATGATCATGTCTTTATAGGGGTAGTGTCATAAATGAAAGCTTCAAGTTGACGGCAATCTCATTAGAGAGGCTGGTGGAATTGCATCATTCTGACCATAGTTTTAAGAATTGAAATTCCTGCAACATTTCTTAACATTCTGCTTTCAATTTCCAGGACATACAGAAATGAATGGCAAAGATGGAAGAGATAGTCTGGCTGATCCTGTTTTGAAGAAAGAATTGGATTTTCTTACTTCAGATATGGCAAGTGTGAAGAATGGAATAAACTGTGCTCTATAGCATAAGACAACAGAAGCTACTGTTCAGTGCCAGGACTTGGAGATTCCTTTGCAGTGCTGCTTGCAAATGTTAATTTCGTGATGTTTGGCAAGTCGTGCCATCGATTTTAAGCACTATGAAATCACTATGATTTGTGAGGGGATAGGTCTTGGTGAAGCTACTAATGGCAATTCTGCACGGGTTTCACTGAATACCAGCGGTCAAACACTAGCATCAGAGTTTGAGAGATGTATTACATTAGTAAACTCTGTAGTTCGGCATCTTCAGAAACACCTGTCTGCTGTACAGCTCTGGATAAATATAGCAATTTCAAGATGACTTCATAGGACATGTTTAAATATTTGTAATTGCTTACAGAACTCAAAAACATATAACCTAATAATAAAAATATTCAGATTGTATTTGCCATAAAAGAAAAAGCCAAGACCTAAAACCTTTGGGGGTAATAGTGCTATACGGGTCTGCACGTGTGCAGCATTATGCAATTAACTGTGATATAATACGGGATGCTGTCTAGTAAGTTAAAAAGATTACACTTGATTTAATACAACTGACACTGAAATGTTGATACTCATTTTGTTTCGGTGTGTTTTGAGGTGAGTCTGGAAAATTGCAACTTAAAACCAAACTTAGAAGAAATCACAAAGACACAGAGACGTTGTTTGACAGACTGGAGTTTTGATGAGCATTTTCAACCGCATGTTCTTCTTCAGGTATCTTTGAACTGACAATCTTATCCATACAGTCATCCCCCAGAATGCTGTACAAAGAAATCAGTTGCAGTGTACAGGGTATTATCTTGCTAGATAATTGATCCAGTTTTCTCTCTTTTACATTTTACCAGCCTTCATTTTTCCTTTCAGCTTCTTGTGTGAATTTTTGTTTGTAATGGCTTTTTATTTCTTGGCCTGTCTGTCTTTTTTTGGTAGTGAGTCTTTTAGCTAAATGTGTGATGGAGACAAAATGATCTTGCCCTTAGGGGTGATCCTTCCTGGCAGTTATGGGATTCATTAGCACAGTATGTGTGAAAGCACACTTTGCCAATACCTATACAGTATATGATTTATGGGCAAATAGAAAATGTTGTTATAATGGTACTTCAGCCTTTCAGGGCTACAAAAGCTTCACTTACAGAATTCTTTCAAGCTAAAGACTAAAACTCATCTTTCAGAAAGAATGCAAACTATGGAAGATAAGTTCAAGTGTAAATGGCTTAAGTTGGAAGCATTCTCTTGAGAGGACTGGAATTTCAGTTCCTGTGCTGCCTTGAGCTTTATATGCTGCATTTTTTATTTGATCCTGACTCATGCTATAGATGGGTGAAGGAAAGGCTGCTTGAACATTTTCAGCACCACCTCAGTATCACAACTTTAAAGTCTTGCCATGGATTTCAGTACATGGGGAATTCCTTCTTATGCAACATAAACAGCTAATACTGACGGAACTGTCAATAATTAGGGAATCTAGTCAAAAGATTCTGATGGAAAATAACTGCAACAGAAAATAACATTTTGTAAGAATATTTCCTTATACTGCATGTCACATCTGAGCGTATTTTTTCCATCAGCTGCTGTTAAAGTTTTCATGTTTAAAAAGATTATTTGTTGATACGGAATTAATTCAGTTTTATTTGAGTTACATGGTTCTGTAAAAATAATAGTTTAAAAGGCGGCTTTCTTCTAGCTGTAAGTTTCAGCCTGCAGACAATCTAAACATTGCAAATGATGGGGCAGTAGAGAAGGGAGTGGAACACAGATCTTGAACACAGTAAATCTCAGAGCTAGGCAGGTTAGAGTGTAGCAAATTGAATAGCAAGTAAGCTTAACCAAGCTAAGAAAAAAGTAAATTTGTTTTCCTTTTACCTGGTATATGATAGCTTTGCTTTAATTTATTATTTAAGCACTTTATTATTGAAATTTAAGTATTTCTTTAATATTTAAATATATTTGGTTTTTATTTAGCCAAACCTTTTCATTCATAGTCAGTCTCAGAAGGTGGGGCATAGTGACTGCCTCTTCTCAATATCAATAGCAGAGGAGTTTCAATATCACCTACCTGCACACTTCAGATTGCTGGAATACAAATGCTTTGTATACTTCCTATAGGAAAGCAAAGTTCTGATGCACTTTTTGCTGAAAGCTACTGACTGCAGGTAGGATGTACCTTTATTTCTTTCCTTTCCAGGTACTTCATACTGCATCCCAAGAATATAGATGTATTGATTCCTTTTATCATACCCAAGATAACTCTTTGCTAATGGTTCTTCACAATCCCATGAATCAATATCGTTTGTGCCAAGAGACTTGGGATATTGCATTGCACTCTAATGTTGGATTCAGGTAATTTATTTTATCTGGTTTTATTTATCTCATTCTCAGTCATTTTCAGTTAAAGCCTACATGGCTGTGCTTGGGGCAAAGCTGGGATAGTAAAAGATACCACAATGTAATACATTTATGCGAAAACATGTAATGCAGATGAAAAATATCATGCAGTGTTATACCAAAAACATTCTGTTGAGACAAAGCTTTTCTGAGTGAGGAGAGCCATGCAGGAATTCCATTTGAGTCCTTATTGCAAACTATAAAAAAGAGAGGTAATGCACACATACACACAGAGTCATAGTAAGGATATATCCTGGTGTGGTTTAAACAAAATATCAAGAAAATGATGATGAGGACACTTCAGGTGAAGCAGGTTGGAAAGAAAACTCTGTCTAAGAGTATACTTAACAATTTTTTTCATCTATGTGTGCACAAACTGGGTGAGTGTACTGGGAAGATGTTTCTAGAAGCCTTTTTTTCACAGAATGCCACATTCTTCTTAATCCCTGGTCACCAGTTAGAAGGATGCAAGTGGTTGATGTCTCCACTATTAGAGCTGTCGTCAGTGGACCTATTCATTTTTCACTGAAACAGCGATATAAATGGTGATGTGGATCTGCAACAATGATAAATGATGAGGTGGATACAGCTTCTGTGCTAGTTGACAGATATTAGATCATGTGTCCATGTACTGATATATAAAGAAATTACAATGCCATGGAGAGAGAGATGAGCTGTCTTCAACCATGTCACTCTGGAGCCTTGTGGGTTAATTAAATTTGATTTATCAAATAGAATTTCAGCAAATTATCCAGTGGACACCACATACTGCATTTTCTGCAGGCATCCCTCATTTGTCAGCATATGAGAATTTTTTCATGGAAACTTTTGTTGGCACCTATTTATTTGAACAGGTTTGAATGATAAACAGGCAGAGTGTGACTTTCTGAAGACATACTTTGTATTGGATTTCATGTCTTTGCTTTCAGTCAGGGAACATTGTGTGAGTCCATCTTAGCTTTCCAGGCACTTGGACTTAAATTATTTGCCATGAAAAGGGGCTGTTGTGATTAGCATTGACTGGGACCAGGGCCAGAAGAGATTTACCCGCAGAAACACAAAGTTCCTTCGAGAAAATGCTGGCTATTTTGTGATTGTTGGGCAAATCAACGGTGGTCTCAAAGTCTGTTGTACAAAACTTTGAGGTCAAGAGCTTTTTACTTTGCCAGCTGTTCTAACTGGGGGCACTGAATGAGTTTCCAGGTTAAATACCTGGTGTATCTGAGATGCGTGCACAGGGCTGATACAGGTGGTATGAGACACACAGGAGACCCATACCCTTTTGGAACAGACATTGGAGGCTGGGTTGCATACTCCAGCATATCTAACATGTCACTAAGCATTTACATACACTGAGTAATGTGTCATCCAGATGGTATATTGCTGTTATGTTGTCTGCAGGGTCAGATGAGGAACCATACTTCCTCAGGAAGCATTTCTCCTCGAAACACAATTCTTCATCTGTGGAGCCTTAGAACAATTTGGCTGGGCACCTTGTAACAGGACATTGAAATAGGCAGTTAAAGGGCAATTGGGAAATGGGAGTTGCTCTTGATACCTGCAAAACAGCAGTTGCTAATTTACATCCAAAAAAGGAATGAAGCATGTTCTTTGGTAGAAGCATTATAATTCAGTTTAGGATGAAATAGCTCTGTGCTTTTTCCTTCTTACTCTTCCACATACAGTGGAAACAAGGCTTAAACATTAAGGATAGCTTCTGCTTGGGGCACACCATCTTTGTTCAGTGACACTTCTTCAGATTCTGCTTCAAAGCAGCAAGGAGTTCCTGAAGTTTCTAAACTGCCATGAAAGCTTACAGGAAGGTTTCACTTTGCTCTTTTTTTTATTGAAATATTCAGTGTCACTGCTCTATATGCTACTTGGTATCTTTGAAGAGCTGTGGGATCTCCTGCAGTTCTGTTATGTGGCATCTATACCTGTCTTTTCTCTCCTAAATAAGCAGCAGATTTTGTGACCTTACTCAACCTTTTTGCTATAGATCATTTCAGATTTCCAAAGTATCATAAATATTTGCTAGCATACATTTCCAAGCAATGTAACACTTCTGTGCGAGACAGTCTTTACATACCCGGAGTGCTTCAAGCTGTTGCATGCAATTATCTTTAAGATCCTGCTGAGTTGCTGGAAACAGGCAGAAACCCTATTTCTCAATTAAGCAATAGTATTACTAGTTTTCATCATTGTATGAAATTACTGACTCCCTATCAGTTTAGTAACAATTTACTGATTTTCCTTTTATAAAAAAATAGCTGTGATTCTAATTTTGGGGATATATTTAAGAGTTGCACTTCGACCACAACAGAATTACAGATACACAACAAACACTGCTTGACTGTCCCTCTGTTAGTAGTTCTTTGCCTGTGTTTACTTGTTTCTTACCTATTCTGGCATCACCACAGACCCACTTTGTGGGGTTGTTCCATAGTTGCTGTCTGGAATATACTTCTGTTACCTGTTAATCAGTTGGTTACGGTGGGTCCTTTACAGCAAATTTTCACGCAAAGGGAATATTAAATATCTTATGTTTAAGATATTTATCTTATGCAAAAGTAGCAGCTTTTGCTCCTGGTGATCCCAATTACCCTTCCCTATGGATATCATGTCCCATAGTTCATGTAGAACTCAGGAACTGTACTGTTAAAAGAGCAGGTAGCAGGAGTCTGCGTGTGAAATCCAGATGGTACTGACTAAAGGGATCCAAAGGGATGGGCACATGCACCTGCGGTGGTACATGTGTATAGAACATTTCAACTCTGGTTAGGATAAGTGGCCCCTCCATGAGGAAGCCAAATCAACTCAGACATTATCAAAACTATTCTTTTGCTCGAAGTTAATGACATTTGTTTACTGTTTCATAGTAAACATATTACACAAGTTACTGGAAATGAATTGTCCTTTCTGAGAAATGATTCTGACTCAGACATTGGCAGTAGTGACATCAGAATACATATTAATAGAACATGTATTTTTGACTTTGAATGACTGTTTCATCGCCCTAAAATATTTTCCATGCGAATAATCACTTTTTTATTTATAACGTATATTCATCGTCAAGTTATTCCAGTACTGGCAACTCTAGGTTGCAGCCTAGTTTTGCTTTTTCTTTTCAACACCTTTGTTTTTATAGCTTGTACTTTTTTTTGAGATACAAGCAAGCAGGGTCACCTTGTCCCCAAACATTTCTCCATGTAAGTCTGGCAGAACAGGCTCCCCCTGTATTGCAGAAGCTGGGATGGACTCGTGTGTCTTGAAGCTGTACACAAACTATATCCATCTCCACTCTGTGCATATCCTCTTAGACAGCGTAACGCTGCAATAAATACTTTGAAACTGTCATAGGTCAAGGACTAGTTATGCTACCTACTTGTTCACAACCAAAAACCGTAATGAGTACAGAGCTTTTGAGTGCAATTGAATCATCTTGAATTTATAAGTGCAGACCATTATGAAGACACAACAACTGCATCTGACACTTTCTTTAAAAGCCCCTTTTATTTTTTCACAAATGAAGAATTTTACTTGAAAGAATTATGGTAACACTCCAAACCAAGGGGTTGAACAACAGCTGCATAGGAGACTTCTAGGCTTTGTTGTACCTTAGGAGCAGTTGTTCACCATGAACTATTTAGCAGTCATTTCAGACACTGTTGGCCTATGACACAGTGCAACTACACCAAACTGTACCAGCTGCAAACTCTGGATCTGTTTGGCATTCAATGCTCTCTTCATCTTAACTGTTAAGAGTGAATATTCTTCATATACACCAGGCTACAGCTCTCTGATTCTCTAATCTGGATTTGGATGGCAATTTCCAGACACCTTTCTTATCACACAGATAAAGAAGAACTAAAAATTAAGTAGAATTATACCTCAGTTTCTGAACAAACAAATGAAGTGTGTTCTAAAAGACAATATCAATCAAGGCATCATATGAAACAGGGGAAGTTCAGGTTAGATATCAAGAAGAACATTTTCTTGTGAGAGTGGTGAGGCACTTGAGCAGGTTGCCCAAAGAAGTGGTGAATGCTCCATCCTTGGCAGCGTTCAAAGCTGGGTTGGACAGAGACTTGAGCAACATGGTGTAGTGTGAGGCATCCTTCCTCACAGGGGGGTTAGAATTGGGTGATCTTAAGGTCCTTTCCAACCCAAGCCATTCTATGATTCTGTGATTTTTAGAGTAACTAAGAAAATAAGTTACCCTGGTGGTAAAGCAGAGGGGAGAAGAATGAGCCTGAACCTTTCTTAAACTGAAGGTCTATATGTTTTCTGACTTCCTGGATTTTCTTTGGGAGTGGGCATTCTTTGGAAGGCAAGTTTCTAATACCACTTTGCAAAAGGATAACCAAAACCCGGAACAGTAAGGTACATTAAGCAAAGCAGGCAGAAGTACCAGCTCGCAAGTAAAAACAGAAACCCCCTCAAACACAAGCCTTCTCTCAAATATTATAGAGTAATATTTGTATAAGAAACTGAGAAGCCAAGTGATCTTGCTTGACCTAAAATCATAGGAGTGAAAATTGTATTGTAGTATATCATTATATATTATATAAATAGAGGAATGTTGTGCTTTTCAGGAACTATCTCGAGCTGGTGGTCAACTCAATTGAAGACTGGGTGAAAGAAGAAGAAGTCAAATACCAAGAAGAGAAGATGGCTAAGAAAACAGGATCTCTTAAAGCCATGGCAGAAGGACCTCCTGAATTGACAGTCAAAAAACCTGGCTTCCTTCTGAAAGCTGAAAGTGAGTGTCCTTTTGTTTTATCCTTGAAAATTCATTTTTCACGTTGACTGCTGAGCCACAAAGTTCTTCAGAACAGAACTGAATATATTTTGTCATAGGGTAACCTTGTTTTGTCACCTGTATAGACATGAATATGTTTTGAAATTAATTAAATGCACTGATATAAATAGTCTGCATCATCCTCTGGTTTGAAAACTGAGACCTTTAATGTCAATTTACATTTATGATGGCTGCATTTATTTAGTGGGCTTACTTTAAGAATTGCATACAAATATGAATTTCTGTTTAGATGACTGATGAAGAGATGAGCAGCAGTTAAAGCTGGCAACATGGCTCAGGAAAATTCCTTTTTAAAAGGGCACGATAAAAGCTTAGTTCAGGATCTGTAGGCTAGAAACTAAAACTGGAAACTGGAATTGACTAGGCTGCAAACTCCCAACAAAAGAGGACTTCTGTCCAAATTGTCTACTTGCATATTTAAATGGTATTAACAATGATTTGTTGATACTTAGCCTTTGCTTTGTTCACCCTCTTTGAGAATGCTTTTTTGCAACCTTCTAGTACTAGCAATTAGCATTTACAAAAAATGGGAATGTTATTCCTCAACCCAGTTAGCACATCAGGTTATAGTCTGGAAACAGAAAGTACAGTTGTGAGTTCTAAATCATAGTTTGTATCTAGCAATTTGTCACAAGAGCTAGAATGAATCTTGCCCATCTGGTGCCTCCTGAAACATGTGATTCTTAGAGTTCACTTCCCGAAAGAAGTGAACATGTAGGGTAGGAAGTGCAGATAGGCAAGAGTGTCTTTAAGTGATTTCAGTAACACTGACTCTCCTGTAACCCACACTGCAATTTCTACTTTGTAATACAAAGTAATTTAACTACGAGTTTCTGATAGCATAATTCATCTTTCCTAGCAGGTGAATATTGGGTGTCCAAGCATGATAGAAAACTACACACCTAGAGAGATACCCTTTTCATAAGTCATAGATGCTATAAAGCCCTAATAGTAAACAGGGGATATGGTGTTTCTTTAGTTATGGTTTGAAGGTTCAGGCAGCATTTATTCACTTTTTTCTCTGACACCAGTATTGAGCTTGTTCAGTGTGAGCTGGTTGAAGCCCAGGACCTGAATTCTGAAATGATGATAGCAGCACAAATAATAAATACAGCTTACTGTTTATTCCACATTACTCATCTACTAAAAAACCACAAACTTGCTGCAGGAGCAAAGCCTTCAACAGCAAGAAGCAGGGTCAGTCTTTAAATATGTTGATATATTGTTTAGCAAATTTGGACACCAGTTATGACTATCTATTAATACTACTTGTGAGAGAAATTTCTTCTAACCTGGCAAGATTTTTTGTTTCATTAAAAAAATAATAATTTCTTATTCTACTTTTATGCTTTTACTATTTTTAAATATATAATTTACTTGCACTTCCTTTTTATTTTTCCATTTTTAAAAATGATTCAATTTTCATATTTTTGTAACCTCATTTATTCCCCTTTCATTTCTCAAAGGCAACGCATCAATACTTGAGGGTATAATGGAGACCATTCCAGAATTTCAGTCCAACAATGAAAGAAGTCCTTTTATCAGAGAAGGTTCTCTAAAGGTGAGGCAAAAATAAGTGTGTTTCTGAAATGGACTAAATAACTCTGCTTTCTTAGGAAGGTAAGCCTTCATTCTTGCATAGGCTTGATTCTTCTTAGTTTTTCTGCTCTTGGCTACGTTTTGTATGCTTGTTTTCTTTAGTTTATTCCTTATGTTATTTAATGAAGAGAATACTGCTTGGAGTTAGACTATAGTTTCAGAAGGCAATTCATAATTGCAGTACTGGGAAATGAGCATTATGTATAATATCCTACTTCTCGTTGAAGTTTCCTGGTTATAAAGCTATGGAAACATAGATCCAGATTCATGGAAGTTCTTATGTACCTGATTTCTATTTTTGCTTTCTAGAGCTTTTTGAAATTAAGGAGTGTAAGTATGACCTCAGAGTTCCGTTCTGGCAGAGAATCAGACTTTATGGATGTAGTTCATGGTCATGGGCTACAGATTAATTGACTTACCTAGGTCCACACAGTCAGTTTCTGGCTGAGGTAGGAGTTAAACACACATTTTTTTAATACAGCATTGGCACTATCCATTAATCTGCAAATATCTAGATTATTTAATGTTGTAGTCCCTTATTCTGTACTTTATTTTTTGGCTTTTCACAGACATAGCATGTCTTATTTTTCTTGTAGTGTGTAATGCTCTGCACTTGAAGTACTGATATTGGAATGTGGTTGTGAAATGATGTTAACCAGTTTCTGAGTACTCAGCTTGAGCTGTAATGGTGCAAGTTAGACTAATGCCTACCATGTAACTGAATGCTTACAGTTTCTTCTACAGAAATGGTTGTTCTATGGTATGCTTAGAATACAAAATGTTGCAAATCCCTAAATACTCTGAAAAATCTCAGATGTTCCTGGTACAAGTTGATAATACTGGCATTGATACCTCATTCCTCTTTATGTAAAAGAATAAGATAATTTGATCTCAGTTGCATTTTGGGGATAAACTAATACCAGTGATGCATTCTGATTTTGTGCTGAACATTGTGGAAAAGTGCACAACAAAGTAATTCTTTTGTGACTGGATGCGTAACATGCTAATAATCAGCTGATAGGTCTCCCTTGGTGAAGAATAACAGATCCTGTGAATTGAATGAGTCAGTAATTTTATGCAAAATCATAGAATGGTTTGGATTGGAAAAGACCTTAAGATCATCCAGTTCCAGCCCCCTGCCATTGGCAGGTATGTCTCACACTAGACCGTGTCCCCTAGGGTTCTGTCCAACCTGGCCTTGAACACTGCCAGGGATGGGGCATTTACCACTTCTCTGGGTAATGGGTTCCAGGGCCTTACCATCCTCACAGTAGAGAACTTCTTCCTTATATCTAACCTGAACTTCCCCTGTTTCAGTTTGAACACATCACCCCTTGTCCTATCACAACAGTCCCTGATGAAGAGTCCCTCTCCAGCATCCTTGTAGGCCCCAATGTAGTGCATATTATTGTAAACCTTTAGATGCATTTGGAAAACATGCCTTAAGGTGACTTTGAACTTTGATTCCTTTGAGGTTGTGTACTTGTACTTTCAGCATGCACATATGAAATATCTTGTAATACAAGGAAAACCACGGTATTTGGTATTCCTAATGTTTCATGTAGGCTTGGAAACTGGAGCAGGATCAATTACGAGAGCAAGAACAACTTATGGATGAAAAGAAAACAAGAAAAGAAACTCTGGGAGGTAAAAAGAAAGGACAGGAGATAATAAATGAAGAAAGTAAAGGCTCCAACGTGAAGTTTTTGCAAGAGAAGTTTAAAGAAGAGTCAGCAAAAGTGGAGGAGGATCCCAGCATCCCAGAACCACATTCTGAGAAAGTTTATAAGGTAAGGAGTGCACTACATTAGGAAAGTGCTAACTATCCATTGGGAAATAGGAGTTCGGGGCAAATTAAGCCTACTAGGTCTTGTTTAACTCCATTGTAGCAGCCGCTCCTTTCCTAAAAATTTTGCAAAACAGTTTCTGATGTTTAAGATTATCCTATGCAAGATTATTTAATTAATTTGCATGAGGTTTAGTGTATATGACATGAACACAAAGATAAGTCGATCATGTTTATGTGCCCATGGAAAATATATTTATGGGATGAATTTTGCCTAAAAATGTGACTTCCATAGGAGCGGGTAGGAAGGGGGAACATAAAGACCTGTTCCAACTCCCATATTCTTTGGGGACTGCTAGACCTAGTTGAAGTTTTGGCTGTCAAGGAGGAGGAGTTAACTGTTTCTTCCATTTCCTGTTTCAAAATTCATTCTTGGAGTGCCCTAATACAAGGTATTCCACCTGCTATACTAATGGAAGGGTATTTTTTACAGAGGGAACTCTTCACTAGTTTTTAAGAAGTTTGCACTGCTTTATTTTTGCAGAGTCTGAGCCTTGCATCCAGTACTTATATATGTCAATATATTTTAGTCTAAACTTCCTTAAGTACAAACTTCAAACTCAGAGGTACATAATATTTCAGTCTGAACTTGAGTACACTCACCTAATTTTTGCCAATTTGTGGCGCATCAATCTCAGGATCAGATTTACAGTGTCTGAATTCCACAATCTAGAGGGTGGAAAGTTGAATCTTTATCTGCCTTTTATCTGATCTCTTTGTACTTGGCCAGAATTTTGCTTTCCCTTCGATTATGTGTTTGCCACCAGTCTACTTGCTAGTCTTCAGCGTCCATGAAGGTACCATACTACTGAAGGACCACTGCCCTCATGTGGAACAATTTACTTGAGCTAGTAACTGAGAAAGTATTTGAGTGTAAGAATAGCATGCTATGTATTTGCTAAAGTCATTATTACATTAGTTAGTTATCTAAGCAAAATACGTTAACCAGAACAGTGGGATCCTGATGATATGGCCTTTATTTATCTCTTCCATGGTTTCTGTCGTTCTCATTTACGCATAATTGGAAACTTGTTTTTTCAGTTTCTTGGCTACAATATGGGGGAAGATGTCATTCAAGTATCAGGAACCAGTCAGTATCTTTTCCCATCTGATGGAGGGCAGATTCAAGTAGAGAAGATAAATTTTGTAAAAGGTGACTTGTTAATTCTTTATGCTTTGCTTTGACTCGTTTACTGACTGATGGCATGGTTTCTTTATGCATAAATGCTTTTTCTTGTCTCAGTAGTAGAAATTCAGTAAAGACATTGTGAGGGTACCATTAATTCCATTTCAGCCTCTATCACTACTAATGTTTATGTTTTTCTGTAGTATCTTAGCAACTGATAGATAAATAAAGTACCAGAAAATTAGAAATGGAGAAAAAACATCAGTTCATATTTATCTGCTCAGTGGCAGCCAATGCATGATATTTCAAGAATGCATGTTCCAATAATTTGTCCAGCCGAATGCAATGTGTCTAAGCAAGAGGGTTATTCTGCTGTTTCTCAGACATAATTGTCAGGAAGCTTTTGAATTTTTAGGCTAGGCTCAGTGTTAACCTTTATTTGGTGGTCTTGGTCTGCTGCTAGGCAATGCAGTCCGCTTCTGAGCAGTTTTTCTTTCTTATGTGCTTTAGAGCTGCAAGTGCAGGGCCGTTCTGGAGCCTGGTGGGAGCAATAACAGGAATCTGTTGCTTTGCAGGTCTAACCTTGGTAAAGGTGAGAGTGATAAAAGACAACCACAATTTCTTCATTCATATCACAGATCCCAAGAAAGACTTAAAAGAAATCGAAATGCAAGAAATTAATGAAGAACAGAAAATGAGATCAGGTTAGTGGATTGGCATTACTGGTACAAAGAACTTAATAGTCTGTCGTATTTTGTAACTGGATGCAAACCTTGTCAACTAATAGAAAATAAATTCCTACTAATGACAGAGGGTAAATAAGGTCAGTGCTGTGTTAATAGAAGTAGAAAACCAGTTGGCTGAATTAAGCACCATGTAGAGAGATCTTACCAAGATGTAGAATCACAGTACAGAGCAATAGGTGCAAACCAGCCTCTTTTCCAAAGCAAGGAAGTCAATGAAGAGAGTCACCATTCCTTTAGAAAAGAATTGTCTTCTTTAGTGGAGGTCTCCTTCAGATCTTAATATGGCCTGGGAAAGCCTAAGAAAATGCAAACGGAATCATGTCCATTGTGACCAGAATAAATGTCTGCCCTTTAAAGGGAAGATTTCCCTCTTTGACCATGACCCCTTTTTTGGGTGAGGTGAACATAGCATTAGTGCCTCCTCAAGACCTGTGCTGTGGAAACAGATCTTTCTGCAGTTCAGCAACTTCTGCTGCTGGTCCGTATTTTGCTAGCACTCTGAAAGCATTGAATGCAAATCCTCTCTGAAACCAGGTTTGTGTTTCCAAGAAGGAGGCAAGTCTGCAACAATTGTATGTTTGCCAAAAGCACTATGGAATTGCTTTCACTGAACTGAAGAGTTATTGAAAAAGTATAACTTTCAGCAGGTGTTCAGTCTTCATCAGTGTCCGAAAGCATCCTATTCTTGCTCCTCTCATTGGTTTCAACTACCACCAGTGATTTAATTACAGGTTGCCCGAATAGAAAATTTGCATCCCTTCCACAGATGAGATGTTTCTTTTCTGCCTTTCTGAAAGTAGACCTGTATCATTCTGGGGTCTGCCAAATGGTACTTCCAGTCACCAGTGTGCTAGCATCGGAGGCAAGTTGTATTCCCTTGCCATGAGTGGGAGGCTTTCCTCCTGTGTAAGCTGAGTACCTTCCTTAACCTTCTTTTGTAGGCTTCTCTGCTGCTCCTCAGTTTTAAGAAGCTGTTCCCCATACTGGAAATCCTTAGCTAATTAGAATATATTACACAAAACTGACTTATATACTACTTTATATTATATATATATACACACATACACACATATATGTGTGTATATGTATATGTATATATAAACATAAAGCTTTCCCATCTTATATTAGTCTATTTTACATGGAGGTGCCCCTGTTCCCACCAGTCTACACCAGTCGTTGGTTTGCAGGTCAGGTGGTTCTGGTGTGTGTTGCCATCTATAAAATTAATTTCAATTTTTCTTTAAAAGGAAAATTGGAAAATCAAAAGCAAGCTGTGAGCAAGTTTGGATCTTTTTCAGCCACCTTGGAAAATGGAATCCAGCTGTCCCTGAGCCATTATGGACCTACAGGGAAGACAGCAGGTAAAGTAAGCAAACAAAAGTGGATATTTGAGAACCATAGAGGGAAATCTTTTCTTTTTATTTGCTTAATTTTTTTCTTCATTCACTCCTTCCTTACCCCAGTAATTTGTCACATGTAATTGTGCCTTTCTCAGCGGCTGTTACTGCATGGTGGGGAGTTTTCAGCAAGGCTCGAGATGAGATGACATTGTCAAGAATATTCTGTGATTCAGATTTCAAAACTGAGAGATGTCTCAATGATTTTTTGCTTCCTGTGGAAACAGAGCAGTGCAGGGAGAAACTTGCAAGTATTGTTATTAAGTAGCCCAACAAAATCAGCCAATTCATTTGAGCCAAAGCAAATGTGAATTGCTGAGGTGTCTCCTTGGTTTTCCAAGAAATAATATTTTTGTAAAGCTACAGAGGTGATTATGGAGCTTTCATTTGACATGAGGAGTTGGACTTTAGGTTACAGTTCTGCAGACATAAGGAAGGATTTCTTTCAGCCCTTCAATAAACACATTCACCAACTGGAAGCAATTGCCTCACAAAACCACAGTGAAAATAGCATCTGCTTTTACCAAGAGCTTTTTGTTTCCATTACGTTTGAAAGACTACTGAAACCGTCATAAGGATAAAAGTGAAACCTTCCTCTGATTAGAAAACAATCCCAGCATTTTTCAGCTCTTAAAATCTGAAAACATTTAATTGTCTGCATCATTGTGTAGACTGTGGCAGACCATTCAGTTGTATACTCAGTTTTAATTCTTAAAATACATTTTACAAACTAATGACTAAAAAAGAACTTTTAAAACTTGGGCCAGGAGAGCATTTGCAAGGTCGTGGACTGTGAAAATTTGTGTTTTGCCATAAAAGCGAGATGTGTCTAATTAAAAATGTCAGCTGGGATGTTCAGGCTTTTTCAAATCTGCCATGTGAATCCTGTTCTACATCAGAATAATCCTTGCCATGTTGACCTTTAGTGCAGCGCTGCTGACTGACATTTTTTGATTGCGGTTTTATTACAATCACTTGCTTATGCCTAATTCCTTTTGTGGGTATTTGTATCATAGGGTAGTTAGGGTTGGAAAGGACCTTAAGGTCATGTAGTTCCAACCTTAAGTGTTCAGAAATAGTCTGGTTTTAGACCATTCTCATATGCCATCCATCCCTAATGTAGAACAGTATGCCATGTAATCCACAGTTTCTCTCCACTGAGTGGTTACATTGGGTGCAAATTGCTTCTTTTGCCTGCATTACAAAAGTAAGTTTCTGGAACCTCTCTAATGCTCTTTTTGCTTCCTGCTTTTCTCATTTTCTCTCTTACATCTTCCTTTAGGGAAGCTAAGATGATGAAACGCTTCAGACTGATTGCAGCTTCATGCATCTTTTATTTCTTGGTTAAATGTTAGTATTCGTTGAAGTTTTGAATGAGCGTTTGTTTTCTCTAGCATGACTGATATCTAACTTCAGACCACTTTAGAGCCAGGCTTGTAAGTAAGCTTCTCATTGCTTTGTGAAGTTGGCACTGCTTGAGCACCTGCAGGGCTTTCAACTCTGGGTACTACAGCACCTTTGCACTTGCTCTTCATGCTTTGACAAAATTATAAGAGTACAATTCCAAGTGTTAGAAATCTGCATGTCTGTGCAGGAGAAAGGAGACCATCAGATCCCTGAAGGCACTTTTCCTCAGTTTCGACAATACACTTTTTCACTGTTATCGTCTGGCACTTTGTTTTCTTTTCTCAGGGCAATCAGAGTAAAGGGGTAGGTGAAATTTCCTTAGGGGTCAAGAGGCTATAATAGCTTCTGTTCTTAAATTCAGCACTCTGAAAAGTAGTGTCATCTTAACCTGAGCATGCTCCCATTTCACAGCATGGGTACCTGTGAATGGTAATTCCCGTTGCTATGTATAGGAACTTACTTATACAGTTTACAGTGTTCACATGGTTATTTATACTCGCCTGACAAGATGGATTACATTAACAAATGATTTCATTGGACATTTTCCTCCAAATCCTTCATTTTAGCTATCCTACTTCTCTGTGGAGCACTTGCTCTGTCAAAGCTTATTAGTCAGCTGATTCTTCTCACCATCCACCTGAAGATGGATACTACTGCTTGTTTCTTGCATGGCCATGCTCATGTGTATCAGAACAGACTCCATGGAGAATCTTAAACTTTCCTATTTTATATAATTAGCTGAGACTTTATCTCTAGATTACTACAAAACAGATTTGTTCTCCTTTCCTCAGACTTCCAGTAAGCCAAAAAAGCCACACAGCATAATTTCAGTACAGGAAAGCAGAGCCATCTAACAAAGCACCAGACTCATGCACCAGTGTCCTGGGTTCAGCAGTAGCAGTCATTTTTCTCATTCTTAGTAGCTGGTGCAGTGCTGTGGTTTTGACTTTCAGCCTGGGAACAGCGCTGATAACATCGATGTTTTCGGTTGCTGCTCAGTAATGTTTACTCTGACCAAGGGCTTTCTGAGCCTCGTGCTCTGCCAGGGAGGAGGGGAAGCTGGGAGGAAACAGAGACAGGGCACCTGACCCAGACCTGCCAAAGGGGTATTCCATACCACAGCATGGCATGCCCACTATATAAACTGGGGACAGTTACCCTTAAGGGCTAGATCACTGCTCAGGTCGGGCTGGATATCAGTCAGCAGGTGGTGAGTGGTTGTGTTCTCTTCCCTTGTTATTTCCCTTATCATTATTATTATTGGTGGTAGCAGCTGTGCTTTGTGTTATACCTTAGTTACTGGACTGTTCTTATCTCAGCCTGTGGGATTTACATTCTTTTGATTCTCCTTCCCATCCCTCTGTGAGTTGGGGGAGGAAGTGGGGGGAGTGAGCAAACGGCTGCGTGGTTTCTGAGTTGCTGGCTGGGCTTAAACCATGACACCTTTAACACTAAAGGTCATGGATATATTCAGATTATCTCTGTGTTTCCCTAATGCTGGCACCTAGACAAATACTGAGATTGAAGGCTTAAAAACTGATGTGGAAGGATTTTTATCAAAACCAGAGGAGGAGTTTATCACCAGGTGATAGTAGTTTCTTCTAGCCTTAGAATCTTCGGTTTTGGGTCACTTTTTCAGTTGCCAAAAATGTAGAGTGATCCATAAGGCAAATATGCAGAGCTAAAACCATCTCTGTCAAAATGTTTCTGGAAACAGTAGATATAGTAGCACTCAGGCTACCTTCTAACATTTTTAGCCAAAAATATACTAACACTTCATCTGCATTACAGAAAATGCTATTATGTCACACCAGAATGGTTCCATTATCGTGCTTCCAGATGCATTTCTTTCCTTTGCCTGAACGTGATCTGGATGGCAGTTTGTCAATGAGTTATTTCACTTTTCCTTGCCTGATGCAACACTTTTCATATTAAATAATATTGTTCATTGAAAGAAGCAGAATTAAAATGTAATTTTACCAAAATCAGGT
This sequence comes from Bolborhynchus lineola, assembly GCA_025448015.1. NCBI lineage: Eukaryota > Metazoa > Chordata > Aves > Psittaciformes > Psittacidae > Bolborhynchus > Bolborhynchus lineola. The sequence goes on along the minus strand of JAOEHX010099430.1, from coordinate 57,400 downwards.
ATTTTTGGAAGTCTTCTAAGGGTATTCTTGAAATAGCTGACTTGTTAAACTTCATAGTTTGCAGGAACTATTAAGCAAGTCAAGCTTGCTTTACTTATTTTTAAAAGGATTTCAAAAGTGGTTTCTGAGATCATTGTGTTTTGATCACTGGTGTTTTCGGTTCTTATCTGTATAGGTGTGGTTAAGATGTGTGTAATAAGTTGCTCTATCTGTGGTATCATTTTCTCCAAAGCAAGCAAGATTTGAATGGTTCAGATTGTGTGGATGTGAGACAAGGTGCTATTTTGTGAGTTGTTGGTTTGGGGCTGAGGCTGCCTTGAAGCAGGAAAAGATGACTCAAAAGCATTCTTTCAGAAAAGCATGAAGGTTAGAGCTGGCTGGGTTTTTTGATGGAAGAGAAATGTCAGTTCATTGAAACAAAAATGATTTACAGAATATCTTAGTTTGTATTCATTTCATTTTCAAGAAACTGTTTTGGAAGGCAACATGACTACATCCTGTCATGCGTAGCAGGCTGCCCTATCCTTGGCCTTTTAAGAACTGGGAGAGTCTTACCAACTCTAGGTCTTCAGAATCTTTCTGAATCACTGTACCAAAATAGAGCTATGCAGTGCAAAACTGCTGGGATCAGCCCATGATAAAGCATAACAAGAGCGACTGTTCCTAGATACTAGACTCAGAATGTCTCCACCTATCTTAGAATTCTAGAGGTAAAAGAGAATCCAAAATACTGTCTTTTCTATTTTTGAGAGACAAGTGAGGACCTGTGGGATGCAGTAATTTCAGGATGTTTTTTAAGCTGACAAGTAGTCAGTCTGTGGAAGGATTTTCTGAATAATTTAATGTATTCAGTCCCTCTATCTGAAATAAGAAGCACCCTCACCGAGGTTGTTATTTCTAAGGTAAAATTTAGTGTACAAAATCTTGTTAAAAAATAAACTGTGGACAACTATATTTATGAAACTTACTTGCATTAAAAATATTGTCTTTCCCTTCCTTAGATGATGAAACGGATCCTGTCTTAGCAAGAATTCTGAACATCCCTTCTATTCATATTCCAACCACAGTTTCTCCTGTTATATCACCTTCAAGAAAAAAAGATAAACCTAGCAAACAGAAATCAGGAAAATCTCAGCCATCTGCAAAAGCAAATAGCAAAACAGGCCCTCCACCTCTTGAGGACCTGGTGAAGCATGAAAAAGAAAAGGTGAGAGATTACACATGATCCAATGAAAACGGAAAAGAAATGACGAATTTCAAATACATGAACTTACAAAGGGGAAACATAGATTCTTTTCAGAGGAACTTGAACTGTGCCTTCACAAATTCCTAAATATTTACGGTGCTTCTAAGAATATATTTTACTCATCCAGTTGTTCTCAGATACACATATTGGCAGCTAGCCTTTATGACTTTATGTGTAGATCATAGAATCACAGATTGGTTTGAGTTGAAAGGACCTTAAGATCATCCAGTTCCAACTCCCTCCCATGGGCAGGGGTGCCTCACACTACAGCATGTCACCCAAGACTCTGTGCAGCCTAGCCTTGAACACTGCCAGGGATGGAGCATTTACCACTTTGCTGGGCAACCTGTGCCAGTGCCTCACCACCCTCGGAGTTAAGAACTTCTTTCTTATGTCTAACCTGAGCTAGGGTTAAATGCAGTGCAGGTTTATTAGAAAAAAGAGGTAGCTTCCATTACAAAGCAAATGAGAGCAGAGAGTAATAAGACAAGAATGAGTACAAACTGAGAGTTGTAAGAATAGACTTGGAAGACTCTAAACACGATGTACCAGTGCTGCGTCCATGGTGCTTAGCGGATGAAGTAAGGTTTCAACATATATTTTGTCCATATCCACTGCTTGCCTAATTTCAGCAATTTTAGTTAGGTATGAGCGTGGAAAGTGAGCAGAGGGTTGCCAAACATCACTCAGCATAATATACAGCAGTTGTGTGGCACAGATTAACCCTATACAAGCAAATACCCCTGCCATTAGAATTCTGTCTGGAGGACATCTGAGTTCCTCCTCTTCTTCCAAAAGGATTTTTACTATTTGGTTTAGAATGTCCTTGACAGAGACTGTCATTAGTGCTTGCAGCACTGCCCGCTGTGTGAGTATCGTGCAAGTATTTTGGAGGACAGGATTAGAACCTAAAGCAAGCTAGAGAAATTCACATGGTGGACACGGTCTGTAAAATAGGATGCAGTTCAGTATATCTACAGAATGGGTGACAAGCTCTATCAATAACAGTTCTACAGAGAAAGGTCCGAGAGTGGTAATGGATCACAAGCTGTACATAAGTCACCAATGTCATCTTGCTGTGAGAAGGGCAAAGACCACATTGAGGTGAATAAACAGGAGTACAGGATGCTAAATACATGAAATTATTTTCCATTCAGGGCTGGTAGGGCTTCAGATGAAGTATTGTGTCCAGAAGACATCTATAAAGAAGAACATGAGCCACACTGAAGAGTTTTAAGAAAAGCACCAATTGAAAACAGGTCTATAAAAACTTGATGGGTAGGGAAAGATTAAAAGACTTAGTTTGCGTTTGTTTGATCAAGAGTTGATAAACAGAATAGCCTTCTGTAAAGAACTAAAGGGACACCATCATTTTTTCTGCTAGCCCATGTCATCAGAAGAAATGATCAGAAGTAAACTAAATTTCTGCAAGACAGATTCTGGCTAATCAGTAAGAAAATATCAGTAAGGTTAACCAAGGTAAAGTACTGGAATAGTTTGCCAGGAGACCTTCAGCCTTAGAAATTTTCAGGATAAGTGGCAAAACATCTGCCAATTTTTCCCTATATTTATATTCCTAAAAATGAAGAATATGGGGTAATCCCAGGACAAGTTCTCTCTGTTCTTTCTGCCTGCAACCCTGAACTGTTTTCAGCTTATGACTGCTGGCATAGTGTAGTTGATTGTCACATAGGTGTTGAGGGGGGATGGCATAAAAGGATCCATTGTATGTTTTCCAGATGTTCTAGGGTCTTCAGATGTTCCTTAGGTCAGCCTCATCTCTTCTATTCACCAGAAGAGTTTCCACTATGGAGCAATGCAAAGAACATTACATGTTTTGACTGCCAAACATTCCTTCCTGTTCCTTTCTCAAGTCAGTGCTGTATGTGCAGCAGACTGAAGTAGTGCTCTACTTCCCTTTTGTGCTCTTTTAATGATTATAGGCAAAATGATTTCAAAATTACTTCAAAATTATTTCTCTTCTGCTTCACATTATCCATTTATTGTCATCACAACACTATGCATAAGATAACACAGTGACTCAGCAACATGAATAAAGTTAGTAAGGGTTGTTCTTCAAGGGTAGTGAAAGGGAATGAAAGAAGATAGCACAACCAAAGCAAATAAGCTAATATTTCCACTTCAAAAGCCATAAACTCTCGAAATGTTAAAAATGAGTGGTACAATACACTTTTTTTTTTTTTTTTTGATGTTTTGTAACAGCTGAAATCTGTAGTCTGTTTTCTTCTTCGTTCTTTTGAAACGTGGAATTGTCCTGGGTTCAGCAGTAGCAGTCATTTTTCTCATTCTTAGTAGCTGATGCAGTGCTGTGGTTTTGACTTTCAGCCTGGGAGCAGTGCTGGTAACACCAATGTTTTCAGTTGTTGCTAAGTAATGTTTACTCTGAACAAGGAGTGCCAGGGAGGAGGGGAAGGCGGGAGGAAGCAGAGACAGGGCACCTGACCCAGACCTGCCAAAGGGGTATTCCATACCACAGCACATCATGCCCACTATATAAACTGGGGACAGTTACCCTTAAGGGCTAGATCACTGCTCAGGTCGGGCTGGGTATCAGTTGGCAGGTGGTGAGTGGTTGTATTCTCTTCCTTTGTTGTTTCCCTTATCATTATTATTATTGGTGGTAGCAGCAGTGGTTTGTGTTATACCTTAGTTACTGGACTGCTCTTATCTCAACCCGTAGGAGACACATTCTTTTGATTCTCTTCTCCATCCCTCTGGAAGAGGGGGGAGGAAGAAGGGGGCAGGCTGCTGGCAATCTTCCCTTCCAGGTGAGGTCCTGAAACTAGAGACTCTGCTTTCCTAGATCCTGTTATAAGCCATAAGCTTTGCCCTAAGTTTTCATGGCCTCAGCTCTGTGCTGCCTGAGCTTTTTCTAACCTGCCTGCATCTTTCTCTTACTTGTTTTAGCAGTAACTGCATTTTTCTAATAACCAGCTCTCTGTGTGTAATTCGTTTTACTTTTGCTCAGCTTCATATGGTACAAAGAGTTTTATACAGGCAGTAGTAATAAGCAGTTATTCTAGGCAGAACAAGATATTTATCATTAACACATTGATGAGTAGAGAAATACAAATCTGCTACAATAGCAGAGGCTCTGGGAAGTGGGGACCTAGAGTGAAGTTTGGAGAGGGTGCAGGCACCAGATGGTAAAAGATGGGCACAGGCTGGCATGGGAAACCTCATATTTGCACACAGGGCACCCACAGACAGTTAAAATATGCAGATCTAGAGCTGGACAAAACTGGCTTCTGGGTTAACCAAGAAAAC
>JAOEHX010099430.1:0-52856 GCA_025448015.1 Bolborhynchus lineola | reverse complement strand
AAACAGCATCTCTGTTTTCAGTATTTCAGATACTCTGAAATAGTATTTAACATGTGTAAAAAACACCACATATAGTAAATTGGAATGTGACTTGGAGCTGAGGAACAATGAAAAAGGAACGGGTACAAAAACATCCAAGCAAACATGTAAAATTCACTCCCAAGTGGTGAGGAAGAAGCAACCATCAGCATGACATCCTATCCCAGCAAAGGACCACTGATGCTGAGACTTACCATGTGGCCAGCCCCAGGGTGAAAACTTCACCTGTGGCACCCAAAAGAGAAGGGGGAACATAATGCCAGGAAAAGGGGTAGAAACTACAGGGTATGTGAGTAACAGTTATAACTGTATTATTATTACTATTAACAGGTTTTCTGCATAGATATTTTTCCTTTCACTTTCTGTATTAAGTATATCTGGGCTAAGAAGGATGATTTTTTGATTAGACTTCTAAGATTTTAGTAAATCTTAAAAATAAATTCTTGTCTTTATGTGTAATGTGTGCTTCCTTTTTGCTCATAAATGAGGTTTAAAAGTAGAAATACTGTGCACGGTAGCCTAACCACTATATTTCACATCCTCTTACCCAGCGCTCACTGATTTACACCCAGCAGCAATTGCCCTGCCCAGGAATGATGTGGGGGTTCATCCCACAGGTGGTCCTGCTTATGGCCCCACCTTCCCCAGACTTTGACAAATCCTCTGGGTATTCACACCAAAGTCCACACCACTGCAAGGACTAGCAATGCAAGCAGCACTTTGTAGGTAAGGAAGGAGTTAATGTATGTGTTTGAGTTGGATGTGGGTGGTGGGATAGAAATAGTTAACAAAATGGATCTAGGCCTTATCACCCTGGTCCAGCTTAAGCCCTAGGACCAGGGAAGAAAACACCAGGTGTTAATGCCCTAGTCAGGAGTAAGCCTTGGGAACTGTAAAGAGAATAATGAAGGGTAAAGATAGGTTAGCAAAACAAAGCAGGGGGTTTGCAAGATAAAGCAGGATGCACATACCAGAAACAGACCAAACAATGTAAATATTCGTAACCCTTAGTAGTTTTGCTGAATCCAGATGATAAGGAAGTAAGAGAGCAGAAAGTTACTGCTTAGCAGTTAGTAGACTGTAAAAGGGATGCTAGATGCAAAATAAATTATTTCATTTGTAACCAGAAACAAGGTCCGTGCCTTTCATCTCCACAGTTGGGTATGGTTTCATTAAGCTCTTCTTCATTACAGTGCCATGGCTTAGAGAGAAGAGAGTTAATCCAATTCATAAATCATAATTTCATAATTTCACAATTTCATAAACTCATAGATCAGCACCTATTGAACAGAAAACCTATGGAAATACAACATTTACTTCCCCAAACAGTTCCACTGAAATAAAATGCAAAGGCAGAAAGGATTTTCACAGGAAGAGGTTCACACTGCATTGAATCATGCCTCTTCCAAATCAAACACTTCATTTCAGCTAACTTTCAAGTAAAGAACTCTTGGCAAACAGCCAAGAAATAATGTGCTTAAACATACAGCACATGCCATGATTGTTCTCAAGTAAAGGGAGATGATTTATCTACAAAACTACTCCCAGCACAAGTGCATAATCAAACACTTCTCATTCAGTGTTAAGTAGCAAAATAAGAACACTGATGAACACCCTTCATCCTGCATCTCAGTGTTATTTCTGAAATAGTTCTGCACTTAAAGGGACCTTGGATGCTTCTTGCTAGAGAGGGTACAAATGAGAGAAATGCCACATTACGCCATCTGAGCAAAAATTTTCTTGAGAGTGAACTTATAAATATTTCTGCTCCAGCAAGCAAAATGTTTTGCTTATCCAGAAACATTCCCCTGAGAGGAAGAATTGCCTGTTTTTAAACCTAAGAAAGCCATTGATCCTTTATCTTTCTTCAAAGAGTCAAGAGTTCATAAATGCACCAGACATAAGCATACCACTATGCATTTCAAAAGCATTACCCAAAACATAAAACCAGAGAAGTTCCTCTATTATAACACATGCATTGTTTGCACAGAACCACCTCCTGCTCTTATACCTAATCCTTGTAAAATTATTGCCACAAGAGGTACAGTTGCTTCAGCTGCCAAATAAATTCAACCAGCCTGTGTGCATGCACATTTACAAACAGACTTCTGTTAGCCCCCCAAAATTTATAAATATCTCATTTGCATTGCAGTGGTGTGTGGGTTCTGGATCCTTTTCGCATGGTGCTGTGCAGCCAGATGAGCCCTAATCAATCTGGGTTTTTATAATCCAAGAATAGCAACTTGAATACAGCAAGTACTACATTCCAAGCAACAGCAGATTAATATGAGGTGAGGAAAAGCAAGAAAATGGTAATAGAGCATCAGTCAGGACGGGTGGTGACACTCTGAGCACACAGGCTCTATGCTGCTGCCAAGAATTCATAAACAACACGGGTAGGATGACCTTGAGAGGAGGGCAGATAGCCCTAAAAAAGCATAATTTGGATGGTGGTTTGCATTGCATTCTGGCTAGCGATTGGCAAACTGTCAAAAAGTATCTTAACAGAGCAACATTTTTTTCTTTTATCAATGTAGTTCACTTAAATTATTATAAAGCCCTGCAGGTTGCCTCTGAGGCTGCTCCATCTGTGTTTCAGGCCCCTATTCCTTGTGGCCAAGGAGACAGATGTGACCTGAGCCACAATGCTCCTCACCCAGAGGCTTGCTGTGTTCAGCTGCAACAAGCTTCTGGCCAAAATCTCCTCTCCAAAATGGAAGAACCACACAGGACTTTGCAGAGATCACCCTCAAAATTTTGGCTAGGGAAAATGCTTAACTGCAGAGGAAATGTCACCACTGATAGAAGAGATGATGAAAAAATGAAGTACCAGTTTAGCTTCCAGGAAGGCATTAATGATGCATGAAGTATCCCTGTCTGTGAATTCAGGCAGAGTATTTTGCATTTGTCTGCCCACTCCATCCCTTGAATTCGATCCTGTCCCGCACCTGAACACAGCCTCACCCATGGAGCAGTGACTCAAGCCATAGCTGCATGCTGCCTAGGATATTAGTTGCAAGCAGGGAACAAATTCAGGTATATTTTAAAGCTATTCAAGTCCATATTCTCTAAGCACCAGGCTATTTTTTAAATTAATTTATTCCTTGGTTTGTTTTGTTGGCTTTTATTATTTTTTTTTTTTAAAAAAAAAAGCTTTAATAAGTGTAACTAGGCTTTTACCCCACTTAATCTCATTCCCAAAAGACTGGATATCTCTAAAAGATGCCATTAGCTATGGGATTCACCCAAATCCCCAATTTTATTACTCTACACTTAGGTAAATTTGAGCTTGATTAGACTGCATAAAGGCAGCATAATCCTTATTTTCTTTCTTTATTTTGAGCTCAACAGTACAGTATTTTTTTGTCCTGGATTTATTCAGAATTTAAGCCAGCAGATTCCTGTGACTGAAGTGAGTCAATGAATTTAAAGCTAGGGTTTCTCTTTTGTGAATACTAAATTTACCAAGGTGTCAAGTTTTGGTGAAACTGAAGCAAGTTTGAACTAAACTCAAATATGTCAGAGTGTTCAGACTGCAAATTAAGTCAAGGAAACATTTTTCACATCACAACAATTTTTTTTTTTTTTTTTTTTTTTTTGGTGATATGTATTTCAGCTGAGATTTTTGAAGTACATGGGCTTTAAGTAAATTATGAGAAGGGTAATTAAGACTGCTGTTAGGAAAAATATTTCTAAACAATAATCTTACCAAGAACTAAAATAGTTTGACAAGAGAAGCTATAAAGTATTCATCACTGGAGGCATGTTAGATATATGAGACCAGCCGAGACATCCTATAGTCTCTTCCATTCTCTCTGCATTGCCATGATCCTAACAAACATCCCACATTCCAGTGGAAAATTCTCCTGCCAGGTTCCACAGTGAAGTGAAGTACCTGGTACCACAGGAATTTTGTATATAAATAAAACCAATTGTCACTAGTTTAACTAAGGCAATAGTATGGAAAATCCTTGGTTATAAATAGACCTAGGAGCTTTTTGTCTTTATCAACAGAAGCAGAGCACCAGACCCTAAAAAGTAACCTACAGCTCTCCTTCTGTATTTTTTTTCCGAGGAAAAAAGGAAGTCAAGAGAGACATCCCAGCCTGTGATGGGTGACAGATGTCTAAGAGAGGATCCATTGTCCCCTGGCATACCAATGTTCTCCATTACTGTGGTTAGTTCTAGTTAGCTGGTAGCCAGTGTACAGTCATGAGTATGTGCTTGGCTACAGTTGTGGGGAATTTAACCAGGGATTTCTGCATCGTTTCCTGCAAAGAGACCTGAAATAGTGAAAATATCAGTAAATGCTTAATATTTTGAACTGAAGCAACAAGATCCCATCTCATCAGCTGTTAATTCAGTTTTGAAGTATGTGCTCATTAAAGCAGAGGTTGGATGAACTCAATAGCATCTGCTCCCAGGGTGAGCATGGCACAAAATCACACCATGTGCAGTAGAGAGCAGAGGAAGGTACTGATGTGCAGAATAGTAATGGTCTCAGGAAAGAGTTTAGAGTTTCCTTCAAACTATGTATTGATTGTCTTAACTTAGTATAGGGAACAGGTATTTTCTTGTTCTTGTTAGTCTTGTAGATAAGCTAGGTAAGCAAAACACATTGCTTAAAATCAGGGACCCTTTTCCCTCAAGAAGATGAATGTCTGACAGGAACCTGTTTCAACTAGTCTCTAAAAGACTTGAAGTTTTCAGCTGGGGAAACTATGCCAAGGGTGAAAGTGCGAGTTAGGAGGAGCAATCCCCCTTGCACCCAGTGCCACAATAAACATACCTGCTTATAACTCTTTGTGAGTTATGAAGTTCTGTTCCATAAATCAGTACTTGCAGTATTTTTTCTGGCTTTATCCCCATCAAACAGCTATGAAATCTGTATTTGACACTTTTCCTACAGGGGTGTGAAATAAGAAAAAGAGGTTGTGGGGGGAAGGAAGGTAGCTTCTGGCAGTGATGTGGCTACAGCACTATAGGACCTTGTAGTGTCACACATCACTGCTCCCATTTTTGGAATACACCAGATAAGAATTTCCCATTATAGAGCCCTGGGCTTTCAGCCTGGGGGTGATTTCAGACACATACCATTACAAAACAAACACCTGCCCTTTTCTACCCTGTCAGTCATTACCACTGAACTACTGCAGTAAAAACATAATTTGAAGTCAATGAAAGGATACGTTGAAGGAGAGTGCCTGGCTCACAGCCTCCTGCCTCACACAGTGCTACTTTGGGACAGGATGCTTGATGTACTAACAGCCTTAGGAGGGCAGTTCTGAGGATAGCAGTGCCACCAAGCTGCTGCAGTATTCTCTAGCCATTCATTTCAGCCATCCCCAGCAGCTTGCACGGATGTCCCGGCTCACAGTGCACCAGACTCTACGGTTCTGGGCTGCTCCCAGAACCCTTCATCACCCCCCTGAACACTGCTGAAGCCACTGCTTCAACAGTGGCTGCAGCACACCCAGCAGGCTGCAGAGCATCCCAAAACACTCAGAAGAAAACATCACTCCATCTTCCCAGACATGCTGGCTTCCTCACTCCACAGAAATATGTTATCACTATCAAACTGTGGGGTTTTTTTTTGGTTTGTTGGTTTTTTGTTTGTTTATTGGTTGGTTTTTTTGGGCTGGTTTGGGTTTGGCTTGTTCTGGATTTGGGTTTTGGGTTTTTTTTTCAAATTAAGTTTTCCATTAAATGGAATTACATTATTTCCAGGAAAATCTATCAGCAACAGAATGACAGAATCAACTAGGGTGGGAAAGACCTTTAAGATTAAGTCCAACCAAATGAAAAGGAGTAAAGCAGAAAACTGCTCTCCTTATTTCTTCTTTTAACCATTTCAGTGGGAAAAGAGCATGGGAAAAGCAAAAAATGCGATGGAAAGTAGGAAGTACTGCTTTTACCTCTTCCCCATTCTCTCCCTTTCTGGGGTAAGTGAATGTTTTACTACCCTCCTTTTGTTCTAATGCGAAAAACCAGCACAGAATAAGCAAGAAAAAAATAGCTGTCTAAAAATAAAAATAGAAACACCATCATTCTCAAAAGAAAAAACAATGATGGGCACACAAATGCAACATGAAACCATCCACATTTTATCTTTGATGTTTCTGTTCCAAACTTCACTACTGAGATCAAAAATCCTGAAAATGAATGTTTTACTCACCATATCCTGAAGAGAAGAAATCTTACAGAACTTTGAAGGATTTGGGTATTTAAGATACACTGTCATGAAAATTCATCTCTAAATGTCAATTTTATTCCCCTTAAAACATACGTTGGTCCCTGGGAAAGCCAGCTAAGTACAACCCCAGCTGTTTTCACCCTGAAAATCAGAAAAAGGTGTCAAAGCAGAGAAAACCAAGACTCTTGCAGCCATGCTGGGAAGACCAAGGTGTTTGCAGAAGCATATTCCCATTATCAGCAAAACAGGGAGAACTTGAGAAGTATTTTTTGCCATTTTATAAATGCAAAGTGGGGGCCAGGAACTGGTGGCTGATTTCAGTGCATGGAGGGGTTAGACATGCACCAGAGACAACAGGGTCCTTACAGGCACCTGCCCAGCACTAAAAAAACAGGATCTTTCTCCAAAAGGTATTCTATCCCTTGCTAATGGCTTTCTATTCCCATACATTACATAGCTGCCCTCACTAAAAAATGCAGAGTGCGGTGAGAATATATGATGCTTACGTATATAATCTATTTAAAGAGAGGAGCTCTTTTAATTAAAAATTACTACTTGCTGTAAACACATTATTTTAATAAATTTACTCAAGTTGTAGAGTGCTGCTTTTCAAACTGCTGAGAAATACTGCATGTTCCCTTTTCACTGTCAGAAAATAAATTGACTTTATTTGTTCTTCTCTTACATGAAACATAATTAAAGGGTGGGAATGTTTCCAGCCAAGGGGACAAAAAGAAACCAAACACGAAACAACAAACAAAACCAACAAACCGATGTTGAATTAAAAAACAATCTACTTTATTAAGTTAAAATTCAATTTCAGGTTTTTCATTACATGCAGCTGCATTGAAGTACAATGCTGATAGTTTACATTTGCTCTGAGGTATTTGGATGCTACTTTGTTGTTGGAGATGTGAATTTCTTAGTCCTCAGAGGAAAAAGGGCAGACTTTTAAATGCAATTTTATCACCTAATCCATTCTGCATTGTAATCTCTATCGTCAATTAATGACTTGAAACATAGAAGCAAAATGATGAGCCTATAATGAATTCTACCTTATGATGACACTTTCATTATGGAGAACCCTACATATACTTATGGCAGACCTTTTACATTTGTTGGTAGTTGGTGTTTCATCAAATTAAATTTAAATAGTACATGGGACTGTATGGTACATTAACTCTTTTTGTCTGAAAGCACATTAATCCTTCTTGTGTGCATCTATCACTTGTGAGAAGTACTGCAGTCTTTTTATGATGGTGAGGAAGAGGGAATGTACTCGCAGGGTGAGAGCTTCCAGTGATGACAGGACTATACACACCCAGATCAAACAATTACAAAGGTGACATTAATTTAAGTCATTTAACACCACCTGAGTTCCTGAGCACAAAGAACATTTACAACTCAATTCCACTCCATCATAGAATCATGGAATGATTTGAGTTGCAAGGGACTTCAAAGATCATCTAGTTCCAACCTCTCTCTCATGGACAAGGACACCTTCCACTGGACCAGGATGCTCCAAGTCCCATCCAACCTGGTTTTGAACACTGTCAGGGACGGTGTAGCCACAGCTTCTCTGGGCAACCTGTGCCGGGGCCTCACCACCCTCGCAGGGAAGAACTTCTTTATAATTTCTCATCTAAATCTCTCCTTTGCCAGTTTAAAGCTGTTCCTATCCTTACAGAAGCCCCTCTCCAGCTTTCCTGTTTTCCCTTTTAGGTACTAGAAGGCTGCTCTAGGGTCTCCTCAGAGCGTTCTGTTCTCCAGGATGCTCCAGCCCAGCTCTCTCAGAATGTCTCCATAGTAGAGGTGCTCCAGCCCTCTTAGCATCCTTATGGCCTCTTCCGGACTTGCTCCAACAGTTCCACATCCTTCTTATGTTGGGGGCCCCAGAGCTGTACGCAGTACTGTTGGTGCTCATAGCCCGGATGGGCCTCAAGAAACCAAAATCTGTTACTTCGGACTCTTAACGGGGTTTCATAGCTGTTACTTTGTTGAAAACAGTGCAGCTTGCATGGCCCTGGTGGAACTTGTCTGTAGTCAGAGCTACCTTCAAAGAACCAAGTTTTAACCACAAACGTAGCAGTCACAAAGGGGCGTTATTGCTGATTTCAATACCATGTAAACTGATTGAAATAACTTAACAGAACAGGAAGAAACAACTCAGACACGTAGCAGTATAAAACAGGAGGAAGAGTAGACCCTAATGCAGACAGACTAGAAGTACTACTTCAGATGTTTTTTTCAAGTACATTAGCAAAACACTGGGTAAGTGGATGCAATCTCCTGACACTTAAGGTCTAAGCCATTATGCACTTGCTAGGCTTGACACAAAAAGTTCCCTGTGGGAATATCTTCCCGCACCTGCCTAAAGAAATCCTATTTTGGCCATTTCCAAGGCAGCGTGCAAGTTGCCACCAGTCCCTGAAAGGACACAAGCAGGAGGGTCCCCACAGCTGTCGTTCCCAGATCTGCAAGATCCCCCTACAGTGGCCAAAAACCCAGTGCAAAACCCCTTCTTCATCTGCCACAAAACACCAAATGCCAAAACCAGAAATCTCTTGCAGCAGCTTCTTATGAAGTTCTACCACTAGGAGATGTTAAAATTCGGTATTCTTTTCTCCAAAACTGCTCAAAAGCCTGCTGTATCACTGGACTCTTGCAAACCACCAGGCATTAACACTGCGTTGACTGTATGCCATGGGGAAGCCACCAAAAAGACATGACATTAGAGTGTGCACAGAGACTGGCATTAAATGTGACTTTCAGTTGAATAAATAATTCAACCAAGAAAAACATGCACAGTTCATCCAGAGGGAGAGAGATGGGAGTCACTCTGGGATGGGATATCACATGATAACTCTCTGGACTGTCCCAGGGGTAGAATTTATTGTGGACGATGCTAAGGAGCAAAATTAAGCAAAACTACATGAAATAAAGCTATGAAAAGTTTAGGCTTATATGAGGAAAAACCCTCTTCCTGACAGATTTATTAGACTAAGGAACAGGCTCCTAAGGGAAGTAATAACAACATCTACCCCTGCTTGGGGTATTTACAACTCTGCTGCAGGAAAAAGAAAAAAAAAAAAAAAAAGAAGTAGCACTGGGCGGTGCAGAGCTGAAAAGTGCAAAACTAAAGAAAAAAGAACAAGGCAGGGAACAGCCTTTTTTGTTAATTCTGCCCCTCTTGACAGTGGAAAGCCCACAAGCAGCCTGCAGTTTCTTTGCATGGATTCATTATTCAAATCAATATGGTGAACAGTCCTTCAAGCCCACTGCCTCATGGGTCAGTTGTGAATATCTTGAGCAGAAGCTGTGTCTGCCCACATTTCTGGTGCTGTTCCCAGGAAGCAGTAAGGTTGCAAGGCTGTCTTCTCTGGAACTGGTGGCTAATGGCCTTGAAAGGCAGTCAAGCATCAAGCATCTCCCTAATTTTGCAAGATCTCCCACAAGATGTGCCCAAACTCTCACACTGCTCCACCATGTGGGATGCAACTGGTGGGTTTGTTCCCAGACTGACTGTGTGGGCTAAACCCAAAGCCATGCACTAGGTTTCCTGGTTCCTGACAGCAACGCCTTTTTTAGGAGAGCCACTCACATAAAAGATGTAGCCAGCTTTGCTAAATGCACTGCCTTCTTGACATCAGTGACATTAGCAATTCATTGCATTTAATTTTATCCTCTGTAGGGTGACAGAATACTGTTGTAAATTGAATTAATGCTTGATTTTCCTTTGAAATAGTAATACCGAATAAATAATTTAGTTCATGCACAGGGAAAAAAAAAAAAAAAGGTAATAGAAAGAAATTGAAGTCAACTCTAATATGCATTACAAAAAGAGGTGTTCACTTCAGCATTCTTAACTGTGAAAATGCTTTGTGGATTTAATTCCAAAGAAATTAAAACTTTCGTCCACAGTAAAAATGTTGTGTTAAAGATATAAAAAGTTTATGCTGTTAAAGCAATGTACCATTTAGCCTTCAGTTACAGCATTGGAAAGACAGGAATATTGCTGTGCAGTGGACTGGAGAGAACTTGAATTAGTTCAGTCAATTAAGTCATGATTAATTTATGTTAGATCTTGTTCTCTTGAGTCTATAAAAACAAAGGCTTTAGTTACCTAGCAGTATTTGGTTTAATAAAAGTAAAGTCTTTAAAGATGACTTCAGGAGGGAAGAAAAACCATTGCTGACAAAATCAATAGACAGCAAGATTCCAGTTTAATTTGTGTCAATGCAAGTTAAAATAACTGCAGAGACTAATACAAAAGGGATGCTCCCTTCAAATGGAGAACCACATTCTCCAGATCTCAATTAGAGCTACTAATTGAGTACTGCAGCTCCACTAGTATGTGTGGCAAATCACAAATGCAGAAAACTCTCACATGTCTGTTTTTTTCACCATTTCTCAGACTTTCCTGTTGGGTTGTCTGTGTCCTAATTTGGGCAGGGGAAGATGAGTTTCAGTACTAGAAACACACTATACCTCTACCAAGGCTGCAGTTATCCTAATGACCCCTCTCAAATGTGGGTAAGTGCATCCTGCACATTTAATTATCCTAAAGCACAGAGATAAGCTTCTGGGAACTAGCTACTGTCTTGGTGATTGCCAGACCCATGCAGATGAACATTTTATTTGGTTCTCTATAAGCATGGAAAAGATATATATGTGTGTTTATGCATATATATTTATATATCGATGAGAGTATCAATACAGATGTCAGTACATCAGGCAGGGACATGGGGATTATGCTGGAAGGGGGCATCAAATCAGATGCCAAGTCTATTCTTCACACTTAACCACCTCAGAGCTGGGCATGATGTGTACACCAGCTCTCTCCACTGTGCACAGGTCACATCCTTGGGTACCAGGGCACCTATCACTTTCTGGAGACATGTCCAAGAGGCTGGCCACTGCCTAGTGCAACAGGTCCCACCCCAGGATTGTTTCCCAAAGGCGCATCCAAAGCAGAACACAGCACCCCGGTGGGTTTGGAGAGACATAAGAAAAGTCTGTCTTCAACTTGACAGCCAAGAGAGGTGACATTAAAACTTTGCTAACAGATTGTTTGGAACCACAGAAGTTTGATTCCAATTGAAATCAACAGGAATTGAGCTCGCATGTGTAACTAAAATCCTCCCCCATGTAGTTGGACGCAGTCTTTAGGCTGGGTGTTAGACCTTCAGCAAATCCATCACTGCTATGGGAGTAGTGCATAACCTTCAGTAAAATCCTTTGTCATGAGATGTTCCACCATTAAGATGTAAATCATTAAACATCTTTGTATTTAATTGCTACCATTTTGGATCCACCTTCAAATCAGCCAGCGAGCAGCAGCACAAGATTAGATAAAATGAGCAGTCTTAAATTTACACCTGTGCACCAACAACCAAGGCTTCATGGCATGACTCAGGATTTTGACTTGGGATGCTAGCTATTGTTGCACTCTTGATTAGGGTCCTGCTTTCCTCCAGAGACGAGATGGAGTATCTGCCCCCAAGAAACAGGAAGGGGAAAGAAACATACTCCATGATATTTACTGCACAAGTGTTTTGTGCTGTTCCTTATGAATTCCACACTTGTAGTTGGAACTGAGCCCCATCACTCTGTGTAGGCCAAGCTTAGAGGAAGCCACACTTCATCTTCACAACATCTCTCCTTTCAGCTGCTGGCGTGGAAAACTTCCTCTCTGAAAGTCAGTGGGCAGAAAATAATGCAGTAGCTCAAACTGTTATTTTTTCAGCAGCAACTGTCACAATTTCCAGTGGTTCAGAAACTCAGCAACCTTTTTTTTGCACAGTACATTCAAGCATGAGGCAAACTGCTCCATAGCACCGAACAGCTGCCTAAAACAGCATGAGGGCTGAAGACATGAAACAACAAGACGTGGCAAATTCTCACGCTGAAAGACTTCAATGTCAGAACAGCACAATGAGCCTTGGCTGGTTCACAAAGACTTGAAAGAAAACATAAGCAGGAACTAAACCACCAGCTGCTGGAGAGAGGGAAATTAGGTTGTCAGCAGGAAAGAGATGGTGACAGAGTCAACAAGTTTGCAAGGCCAAGTGTGCCAAGACAAGCGGGAGGCTGGAGAATAATCTGGGTGATCAGTCTCCTGTTGTGATCTTGGGTTTTGGCTTTGCTGAGAAAAGCCCACACCCTGCTGAACAGTGGAAATTTCTTCCTTTTTCGACATCTGTGTTTACCCACCCTACCTTGGGAAGTCTTCTCCCTTTTTGTGGTATCAATGAAGGTTTGGGAAACATGCAATAGCACAGCCAATTCTGCAGTCTCAGGGAGGATATTTGGTCCTCTAACTCAGATTAGCTTCATTACCACTATCCTAAGTGCACCAAGAGGGCTTAGTGGCCCTGACCAGACTCAGTGGGATGCCCACCCAAGCACACTCAGCTTGGGGACTCAGACCTTGCTGGAGCTGCCCCCTAGGTGTGTCCATACTCAGCCCTTTATCCTAGTTTATGAACTGGACTTCTCTGGATGTGGTTGTAGCTTTTCTGCAGCCTCATCTCCCTTCTCAGCATCACATCTCATCTCTGATTTATGCAACATCACACCTCCAGCTGATTCTTCCCCAGTTTTTTCCCTTATCATGGGGAAAGCAACAGCCATGCTAAAGTGCACCTCTGCTACCTGACCCATGTCTCTGCCAAGACAGGTTGGATTCTTCACATAAAGATCCAAAATATCCTCCAGCTTCCTCTCCTCTTATCAGCTCAGGCAGTGTTTGGATATCAGAATTACAGAAGACTGAAAATGGGGTTTTTCCTGTGCAGTATCTCCAATAAAACATTAGCTAGTAGGAGGTTAATGGCAAGTCATTGCTATTCCAGCTGACTGTTGATGAAGGGAGCACTTGCCCTGGGTTTGGGGAAGAATGAGTATCCAGATCCCAGCTGGGGATGCTGAGAAACTTGCAGTATCCCCAGCCAGCAGCAGTATTTCTTTATAAATTACTTTGGCCATTCTTTTTTACTCTATATGCATTGGTGCATTTATGTTTGCCATCTTAGAAGACCCCAGAAATGGGCAGCAAACCTGCACTGAACATGTACTGCCATGGTGGGTCCCCATCCCGTGCCTGTCCCACTGTGTCTCACACCTGCCTCTGACTGCACAGCTGAGTCATCAGGGTAAACACAGCCAGGATCCCTCCTATTTACCCCATTAACAGTTTATTTGTTACTGAACATGTTTACACTCCCTGAACTAAAATCAATACTTCCCACCTGTGTCTACACAACAGACTGGTATTGTGAAGAACTGTAAAGAAATTCAGACTAAACAAATTAAAATATTAAATAAAGTAGTGCTTTCTTCCCAGATGAAGCATAAATCATCTTTATCTGTTTATACGCTAGGCTTTACCTAAGGACTTACAAACCAATATCAACAGTTAGCAACTGTCTCCCACCTCAGTCATTCCTCATTACAAAAAAACTTCTTTCCAAAGAGATGTGTCTGAATCACAGTACTAAGCTGTTTTCTGGCATATTTGAGCTCCTCTGCACTACCCTGTATTTGAGTGCTTCTTAAAACTCCAGGGAGTCTGAACCAAGGGTGCTTTTAAGTGTGTGAAACTCAGACCTGTGCTTTCAGAGCTGGTTAAAAATATTCCTTTAACTTCTTAGGGCAACACTGCTCTTCATGCTTATGGTAGAAATGCTTTGCACCCCTAAAGAACTGGGCTAGGAGAAGAATAAGCCAGGTGCTGTATAAAACACACAAAAAAGTTTGAGTTTTCTCCAAACACTAGGATAAAGCAAGGTAGACACAGGCAAAGGGTTTCACCATCTTGTTACAGGGCTTCTACTTTTTCATGGCAGTACCTCCCCTCTACCCAAAACACAAAAAGTCTGAACAGTACTACCAAAAACCAATGAGATTTCAAGGTCAGTACCTGGGGGAAGGAGTTATTATTAAGCCAAAAAGTTGTCATTAAAACCAAAAACATAACAGTGGCCTTTAGGGCTTGCAGAGGCACTGATCCTTCTATAACAAAAAAAACCAAACAAAAAACCCAACAAAATCACCATGCCCCACTAAAAGGTAGCAGAGATAGGAGGAACAGGCTGGGTGTAAAAGAGGATTGCTCTTTCACCACAGCAAACCATCATTCATCTCCACTTGCATAAGGACTGCTGGTGGCAGCTCATGTACAAAACTTAGTGTGGAAGCAATAAACAAAAGTCTAATACCTTCAATGCAAAACCAAATCCTCAGAGACACTCTGACTTGCTGTTTTAACTAACTTCTCAGGCTTGTTTGAACAAGGTTGTATTCATGGGAGAGGGATACAATTGCACACAGGTGATAAATCACAGCTCTGCCAAACTTCCCAGCTCTTAAAGAGCAATGCAGGAGCATCAGCAGTAGAAATCTTGATGCTTCTTAGCTAGGAGCTGGAGCAACAAGGCACTGGGGAAGTTTATTACAAAGACTTTGCTGTCTATAAGATTTGTTCATAGCAAGACTGTTATACCCTAGCACCAAAGTCTGAAGCAGATTTTTCTCCTCTCTTATCTCTAGTCTCTGCCTCTCAGTTAAAACTTCAGAATAGAAGAAAAAATTCTAGTGGTTTTGAAACAAAATGGCTTGCCGATACACATGGCCCAGTGTCACCAGTGCAGTAATTAAGTACTTAAAATAGTTCACTGTCCCTCTGTTCACCCAGTCGCATCCTCTGTCAGCACTGCTGGTGGGATTATACATCACAGGAGCAGCCATTTTGGATCAGACCCAAAACTGGAGACATCTAATGCAAGTTCCTGTCCCTGAAAACAGCACTAGGTAATGACTGGATGAAGTAGAACATGTAGAGAGTGTCCCTGCTTCTGGCCATCTCCTCCCATAATATTTAATCAATATCCTTAAGAAAACATCTTTAAGGTCCACAATAGTTCCTCTCTACATGTGTATTTTGACTTCATCTATCTAAAAAGAAACTTGTAGAGGAACATGAATATCTCCCAACATCATTCTTCATTAAGTGCCTACTCAGATTGTTTCACACCAGCCTTTTCTCCTGACCTCTTGTCTTTCTGTTTGGTTCAGTCTCACCAGTACATTCCTCTCACAAGGGAGGTCTCCTTGCTTCTCACATCTCTTTCCTTCAGATGAAGTTGTGATGTCTGCTTGTAAGAAGTGATGATACATGTGAAATAGCCAGCCAAAAAGGCAGAGAGAGGATAGCACGAGGCCAAATTAATACCTTTATTAACCTGCATTTGCCCCAAGCCAGAGGAGCTACCGCTGGAGGTCCCACCTAGGATTCACCTCCACCTAAGGTGCCCTCTAGATTCACCTTCCATTAGCAGGGTGAAATGGGCATCTGTGAGATATACTTAATCATAGCTTAGCATACAACTGCAAGAAATTGCTGCTCTGAGACCTACCTAAGGTGCCCAAGGTGAACCCTTGCCCTTAATGACTCAAGTAGCTCATACATTTCAGAACTGCAAAGCCATAGGCAAAACTGAGTAGGTGTTCCTACAGGGACAGCCTCCTCCATCCCAAATTTTTTTTAGAGAGGGACTTTTCATTAGGGAATGTTGCGATAGGACAAGGGGTAACAGGTTCAAATTTAAACAGAGTTTAAGTTTAGATTAGATATTTAGGTTATATATAAGGAAGAAGTCCTTTATTGTGAGGGTGGTGAGGCACTGGAACAGATTGCCCAGAGAAGTGGTAAATGCTCCATCCCTGGTGGTGTTCAAGTCCAGGTTAGGCAGAGTCTTAGGTGACATGGTTTATTGTGTGGTGTCCCTGCCTATGGCACCGGGTTTGGAACTAAGTAATCTTAAGGTCCTTTATGACCCTAACTATTCTATGATTCTCAGTCAGACCTTAAGAGGTGCAGCACATAGGGGATATGCTGCCCATTCAAACCAGGTTTAACATTCCCGTGTCCTACTACTTTTTTCCCCCCCATATAGAAGGCTAAGAGTGATTACTAAGATACCAGATCTGCAGCTCAATGTCACATCCTGACAACCTTCAGGTCACCAGCAAGACATCTACATGGTTACTGGCCCCCATACTTGAAAGAGGTTTGCTGCTTCACAAGAAGATTGATATAACTCAAGATGTCCAGGGTGAAATGCAGCTGTATTTGTCTCTTTGCAGTAACACCAGTGCAAAGCATTAATGCTTTGCTCTCTACTTTGCTGCCATTAAGCTCCAGAAGCCACGCAGGATAATCTCAGTGACGGCAGAAACTGAGTGATGGAATTGTGTTTAATGAAAGTATATGGGCTGTTAAACAAAAGGATTCTTCCAAAATAGGATTATTTCACTTCAAAAGTGCTTTATTTTCTGCTCCTGACATACTAAGTATCAGGGTCTTTATCAAACAAAGAGGTGTGCAATACCTGGCTACAGATGTCATTTATAGCAGGTTG
Source organism: Bolborhynchus lineola (assembly GCA_025448015.1). NCBI lineage: Eukaryota > Metazoa > Chordata > Aves > Psittaciformes > Psittacidae > Bolborhynchus > Bolborhynchus lineola. The sequence goes on along the minus strand of JAOEHX010099430.1, from coordinate 36,203 downwards.
CTTTGGTTTTTTTGTTAAGGTAACAGAATTGGAAAGGGGATTTATTTATTTATTATATGCTGTCTGGGAGAATAAGAGAAAATATGCCACCTCATATTACTCTGGACTTGATTTATATACTTAGTTATTTAGATAAGGGATATTACTTTTTTTTTTTTTTTTTTTTTTTTAAGAAAGAAAAAAAAAAGGGAAAGTGTGGGATAAAGCAACATCTCCAATCCTGCTCCAAGGTTTACTAACAGAAACATCTTGAAACACAACAATGAATTAAAACCTGTCTATTATGCCCAAGTTCTTGTTTCAGCTGTGTCAAAAGCTGGATGCTTGGAAAGAACTTATAAATATTCTTCATTTGCCAAATGAGGAATAATCATTTCCCATGTTCATCCTTGTCCAATATACTAAAAGCAGAAAAACAGCCTGTACATGCTATGCTAAATAGAATATATTGGATGCCAAATATGCAAAGCAAATTGTACACAGGACTGCAATTTAAATTTTAATGAAGGATTTTTTTGAAAAATACATATTGCAAAGACAAAACATGAAATATTTACACAGAAGATTCAAACCTGAAACAGCAGGAACTAATAGTCAAAAGGTGCTTTGGGTTTTACATCTTTTCAGGAAGAAAGGAAAGAAGGAAGTGTAAGAAAAGTACAGATTAATTCAATTATTCTTAATTTTATATATTTTGTAAATATTCAGATACTTTTTATAAGTAGGAAACGAATCTGGGTATTTATAGAAAATATATAGCACATACTTTACAAAATAGAAGTTGCCAGTGTGACTTTTGCGCAGGTTGAATATGTCAGAGTTGCTATCTACCACACTGGAAATGTGCTCTGTAATGACAAAGGTATTGCAATACAAGAAATATCACTTCTTATATTGATACAATCATATAAAAGTCATTACAGTAAGCTATGCTTCAAACAAGGTATGCAATTTATAAAGCCATAACAGATGCTAAACCACAATAGAACTATTTTCCTTGAAGGATGACAGATATGAATTTCCAAATGCTGCCCTGCAGGGAGTGAGAAAGCAAACTAGGGGATGTATTAATGGGTCTGTGTTACCCTAGTTTTTAACACCAAAAAGTGTGTCCTGCATTCAGCAATAGCAGTCGTTTTTCTCCTTCTTAGTAGTTGTTGCAGCACTGTGTTTTTGACTTTCGGCCTGGAAACAGCACTGATAACACTGATGTTAGTTACTGCTGAAATGTTTTGGACTGACCAAGGACTTTCTGAGCTTCACACTCTGGCAGGGAGGAGGGAAAGCCGGGAGGAAGCAGAGACAGGACACCTGACCCAAACTAGGAAAAGAAGTGCTCCATACAACAGCACATCATGCCCAGGATGTAAAAATGGAGGGCAGAGACCTGGAAGGCTGGGGGTGCACTGCTTGGTCAGGCTAGGTATTGGTGGCAGGTGATTGTATTCTTTTCCCTTGTATTTCTCTTGTCATTATTATTATTGGTGGCAGCAGCAGTGATTTGTGTTATACCTTAGTTACTAAACTGTTCTTATCTCAACCTGTGGGAGTTGCATTATTTTGATTCTCCTCCCCATCTCCCTGGGAGCTGGGGGGAAGAAATAGAGGGGAATGAGAAAAGTGTGTGGCTGACTGGACTTAAACCATGATAAAGTGACAAGGAATTCAGAAGGCAGATGGTAGTGCAGGCTGATATTGCCCAACTTGGATCACCCAAGACCAGGTGTCTGTGAAATGCATGTAATCTTTGGGAGAAAGGAGCACTACCCTCATAATTTAGGATCCACACTGCTGTACTCATCTCATCTTTGTGAGCCATTTATGAAACTGAAGTACCTAGGGTGAGTATAGTACCACTGGCATTTCATTTAAGTAACAGAAAGCCCATAACTGCCCATGTGGGGCAACACTCGGCAATTTCAGTAACTGCATGAGCTTAATTGGATTTGTACATGATGCGCTGGGGAGTATGAGGCTGCCCTTCACATACAGGGAATGGTCACCAAGCAGTCATATTTCCTAACCAACTTGACTGGCAGGTCTTTGCCAGACTCTAGAGCCATCCAGAGAGCAGCTCATACCTCCCCATCTGTCAAGGTTTTATTTTGTTCAAAACCAAAATTCATTTTTGAGAAATGGAGCAGGGACAAGCCTTCAGTTTCTCACTCCTTTTCCTAAATCAAAATCACCACTGCCAAACTGCTCCCAACTCTGGAACAGCCATGCCAGCATATCATTCTCCAGACTCTGCATGGGATCATCTTCTGGCTCTATGGCACTACAGGCACTGCTAGGAAAAAAAGAGAGTTCAAGGATATTTCACCTCTTCTTAAGTGAAAGTGCATTGGCACTGGCTCCTCATGTCTTTAAGTGACTTAATTTTTGTGTGATCATAAATTGAGTTTCCTACTCCATAAGAAAAGATCTCTTTGCTCATGCACAAATTAATGAAAATAGGCTCAGCACTGTACATTACAATCTCCTTTTTGAACAGAAAGAATTGTTTAAAGGTTTCCATTAGAAATTATTTGTTTGTGTGGTGAAGCTAATATTTTTTGTGAAGCTAATAAATCAACACAATGGTAATTTGACAGATTCAAGATATCTGTAAGACTTCCTAGAAATTATAATCTATTCAATTGGAAAAGGAGAGTATTTCAGATATCTGTTCTTCCTGCTATTCATTAGTTTCTTTCATCTGCTCTTAACCCCCTTAGTTACAAAGCAAAGCAAGAGGCACATTGGCACACTTTCTTATGTTCATATTGGCATGCATTTGTGTGTTTGAGGATATGAATATGAGCAATCATAACTAATTAAATGAATTACAGTTCATTTAAGAAATGAAAATAAAATGCAAGACAGATAAAAATCTAACTTGTAATCATTACTTTCTCAGCAAATAAATCCCTTTGCATGAATATGTCCATGTGAAACCCTTACACAAAAGAGAGGGCATCTTTAGAAATTTTTTGGCATTCTAATATTTGGGCTGGTGGAGTTTGCTTTCTCTAAGACCAAATACAAGATGAAGTACAACATCTATGCAATTCAGGCAAACCTTCAGAGCTTCACTCCTCTTTATATTAGAACAAGCAGAACATAATTTTTTTCCACTTGGGTACCTATCAAGGTGATTTTTTGTTTAGCTTAGTTGTTTGAACATGATGTTGAAGAGTGCCTGGATAGAAAAAGCAGAATATTAAATCCACGGAAAAGAATCCAGGATTAGAATGAATGAAGGACAAGACTGGAAGAAATCTTATCCATGGGAAGGATGGCTTTATGCAAAAAATAGAGCAAAGGTAGAGGAAAGTAGGAGTGTGTGGGATCCTCTGGGAGATGAAAGCCAAGCCAGGCTTTTCCCTCTCTTAACCCTAAATTACTTCTCCAGCAGCTGCAGCTGAAAGACTCATGACATGGCAGCATCCACCATTGCTCCATGTAAGCCTTAAGCATGGCTGTGCACTGCAGACCTTTGCACATGCTACTGATACTAGGGTCTTTGCAAGCCCACAGCACACAGTAAATCTGCTCGGGACATCAGGTGCTCCCAGATGAGTCTTAGCAAAGTCAAGAGACCTTCAGCATGGGTAATTTAGCTGCAGACCTTCACACTAGAGCTTATTAACTGAAATGGCTTGTCACAGAGATCATCTTCCCTGTGTGCCATATGGAGAAGGAGTGTTCTTCACAATTATATTGTCCTCCAGGATGTGCAAGAGGAATATTTCACCTCAATAAACCTCTGCTTCACACTTGGTTTTGCTCACTGATAATTTTTGTAGACAGCTTCTCACCATAAATAGCTGTGTATGCAAACACCATGCAGGAAATAAAAATAGCTATACAGAAAGTAGGATTAAATTTGATGCTTTACAGAGAAACAAAATGTTATCTCAGACCTTATCAAACACAGTCTGTAAACAATATGACTTCTTACTAGCACTCCTCTGTGTAACATACATCTGTGTGTTTGCAAGACTGATACTCATAGCAAGAAATGCTTCCAATTGTCAATGAATTTCTTCCCTCAAGCATAATTAACTCACTGTCCTTTCATTTACAACAACCCTGAGGTCACAGATGGGCTGCTGGAGCTCAGCAGCAAAGGTCTATGTTTATCTGTGATCAAGGCACCCAGTATATTATTTTTTGATTATTTTAAATCTCTATCTGCACTCTTAGAATGATTTGCAAACATGGGGTGGACACCAATATGAAGATTGATAAAAATTGGGCTATAGCTCCAATTTACAAAAAGATGCACAGCTACAGCTGTTACGTCTCCTGCTGTGAGAAAGTCAAGTAATTTAGCACTAAGTTTCCACTGAAATTGAAATAATAAGTCAGAATCTTAACTTTACAGTGAAATGAAACACTCTGAAATAGCTTGGTGTTGTCCTTATGCCTCTGCTTTGATGAGGTCAGAACATTTCTTGTAGTTCAAAATTTTTAATGTTTCATTTCATTCCTCTTTTTGCCCTGGCTTTATCATTTTGACTTTTACACAATGCACAGAATTCCTGAAGACTTAAAATAACAGAGTTGAAGTGTTGAAGTAAAGCATCCTGATGATGCCCTTAGGCATTCTCACAGAATAAGAATTGAAAAACACAGCATCAGAAAATCCTCAATCAGAAAACTGCCAGCCCAGCGCCACTCACCAGTAGCAACTCCCAGTATTATTCCCTCAGCATCACTCGTCTACTACTGTGGGCCTGATGTTCTCTTGAAAAATTACTCCCACTAAAGAAAGTTTCCAAAAATCCAGCTTTTTCATGCACAGCACTGAAACACAAGCCTAACAAAGAAAAATCATCTTTGTGAAGAGGAGATCTAAATAAAAGCAATCAATTCCTTCCCTTGTATTTAACAGCATAGATGTCAAAGCTGTTTTAACAAGCTCTTAGCATGGTATAAAAAAATAAAAAACACCATACACTAAGAAAATGAGAGCAGCAGTGCAAAACTTGTCTGCAAATCAATTTATTTAAAATTAGAAATCCTTGCCTCATGTATTCCACACTTCATGGTTCAACTCCAGCCAGCAACCAAGCCCTACCCAGCCACTCACTCACTACCCATCAGTGAAATGGAGGAGAGCACTGAAAAGGTAAAAGTGAGAAAACTTGGGTTTTCTCAACTTTAGGTTAAGATAAAGACAGTTCAATAGATAAAGCAAAAGCCAAACACACAAGCAAAGCAGAAGAAGGAATTCATTCACCATTTCCCATCAGCAGGCAGGTGTTAGGCATCTCCAGGACAGCGGAGTATTCACAAGAAGAATAAAACTTAAAAATATTCACATTTTTTCAAGACTCTTCATTACAGTCACATCCCAAGACCATTTTTTCTTTTTCAGAGAGAGAGGCTGAAGAAGCAAGTGCCAGAGAAAAAATAGGGAGTTAATCTATATTTTATGCTGCCATATTTTATGCCTTAATAGTCCACTATACAGCTGAATTCTGTTTCCATGCTCCCAGAGTTGCACTCAGGTGACAAAAATACATGAAGGCTAATTCTTCTGCCTCTGTTTTATCCTGCTGGACCACCTCATTTCTACCAATGTGGACCAGTTAAGATCAACTAATTTTTTGGAGCTGCCTAAAGACAAACTTAAGTGTGGTGGCACCAGAGATGATATAAAGCAGTCCAAAAGCCCATCCAACAGAGCATGGTCTTTCTTTAGCTGAAAACAGGGATAAGGGCTAGAAGATACCCTCAGGATCACTGAATTTTCCTGCCATCCAGGCCACATATTTAGTGCAGAAAGAAAATCAGTATCCAGCAGTGAGGTTGTTCTTGCTCTCCATGCAGCAGTGCTAAGTAGTGTAAAACCAACCCACTATCACCCAACCAAGTAGTTGAGCTCTCCATGTAGCATTGCTAAGTAGTGTAAAACCAAGCTGCTATCATTCAACCAAGTGGAGCAAAACAAAGATCTGGAAACAAGAATGACCAGTGGTGACAACTTGAATGGTTTGGTTTAGGAGCCTTGTTAAAGCTCAGGGTGTTGGGACAATTGGTGTTTGGTGAAGCTCCTGCAGCTCAGGTGCTGGAAATGGACCATCACATCCCCCTTCCAGCAGGCCCTGCAGCTCTGAAGATGACACTATGACCAGGACCACCAGCAGTGCAGATGGGAAGGAGATGCATAAGAACAAAGCTATTTTTTGCAATAGCCAGACCAAGGCTGAGTGGAGTTTGCAGATAAAGAAAGGCTTGATGTTAAAACAAGATTGTTGTTTATTATCTCTAATCAAAAACAATTTAAGGGAGGCTTACAACATGCTAAGAAATGGAGGCTTATTGCAGAACTGCATGTCTAGAAGCAGGGAGGGCTCATCCCACCTGTAGGTCCTGAGCCCTTTATGTTCAGAAAGGCACTTCAGCCCTGTTCAGCCTTCTCTTTTCTGCTATGGAAAACACTGCAAATGTGTGAAAACACCAGCCACAGATGTTATATCTAAACCCAACAGAACTGTGAATCTCAGCCATGTCAGCTGCTGCTCCTGGTTTGCCTTCCCAGCCATTACTCTTCATTAATCTCCCTGTGCTGTTCATCAGGCTGAGAACTCCTCCAGAGGATTTAAATTAAGTAGGTGGTCTCCTTTGAGGATGAAGCCAAAAAACTGAATAAACTGAGAGAGTGCATTATGAGAGCAGGACCGGTGCACAGTGCAGCATCCCCATTTATCTGATTCAAAGTTTGTTTAGTGAGGGTTTTTTTAGCGGAGACTCAGCTGTTTAATTCTTTCCCGTGGGCAAACTCCAGAGGTAATGGACAAAATATCAGAGTGAACACATAAAAATGATGGCATCCCCCAACAGAATAAATATTTCCTTTTTTTATCTTTTTTTTTTTTTTTTTTTTTTAATGAAAATAAATAAATAGAATTAGGAATGGCTCTGAAGGCTGCAGACTGCCTCAGCCACCCAAGTGGCAACATTTTGGGAATGCTGCACAAAACCTCTCTGGGAGCGAAAAAGCAAGAGGAACAAATGGATTTGCAGTAGGAAAATCTTTCTGATGCAGCACAATTTTACAGACACTGACTGCCCATCTGGGAAGGTATAGGATAGGATATATATTGTAGACCAAAGCACTAGGGAAATGCAGAGGATTCTCTGACTGTGCTCACACTGTACACAGAGCATCAGTGTGGGCAATGAGGGAGGGAAAATGGTGAAGTTATTGCCACAAGGACTTGTGCTGCCCCAGGGCACAGACTGGGCGATTGGCACATGTTGAAATGGGGAGATGGGTGAGAAGAGAGAAGGGATCAGTGTCCAAGAGTCACTAGTGCCCATGGCCATGCCTTGCTGTCACCTGGAGGATTGAGGCAGCACCATGTTCCAGGTTCTCCACACAGCAGGAATAAGACTACTCCACAAACTACCATGTTCCTTCTCAGCATGCAGGATGGACCATACCAAGCTTGGCTCAGTCTCACACACCTTTCCTAGGTTGTGCATGAGATGTACAGAAGGTAGTCCCATCCCCAGGGCACCTGGAGGTCACTAAATGATTTTGTGTAAAGGGAGGCTGATAGCCAACTCCTTCCTGATCCACTTGCACCAACAAGGGGAGACAACTAATGCCTCTGGGTCCTTAACTAAACTGCAAGACCCAGAGATGGACATTAAAGCTGCAAATTGAGTGGAAATCAGTAGAAATTAGTATCTGAGTCTGTGAACAACTCACAAGAGGTAGTAACTCCTCAGGCATGGAAACTTGAAAGTCAGAAATGCCAACATTTACAAAAAATATGTAGCAGGTCTGCAGGAAAATGTGGTCTCAATGCAAAATCTGTGAGTGCAAGTTCACAGCCTCTTTCTTATCACAGACTGGTTTGGGTTGGAAGCGATTTTAAAGATCATCCAGTTCCAACCTCTCTGCCATGGGCAGGGACACCTTCCACTACAGCAGGCTGCTCAATGCCCTATCCAACCTGGCCTTGAGCACTGCCAGGGATGAGGCAGCTACAGCTTCTCTGGGCAACCTGTGCCAGGGCCTCAGCACAGCAAAAATCAACAGATAAAAAGGCGCTTTTTTTTTTTTTTTTTTCTGTACATGGTGGAAATGGCCACAGAGAAGGTCCAAATTTGCAGTCAGCTGTCATCCCAGGGAAGGGCTGTACTCTTGCAATCACACTATCCTTGAGCCCTTGCTATGTGTTTCCCATCAGGATTAGGATGCTTATGATTAAGAGCTCTTGGACTACCCACTCTCTTGACTCCTGGCTCCTGTCCTAGAGCTCAAACACCAAGAAGGAAAAACCCCTGAGCCTCAGCAGAAAAGAACTCTGATAACTATGTGGTGAGGATGGGGGGAAAGGTGGGGGAAGGGGCTTCTTTCCTCTTTATACAGGCAAATATATGGGACCAGAGACAATGACCCCGTCCTACATTGCTTGGCCTCTCTTACACATTGACCCTTCCCTTGCTTCTCACCACAGAGGCCCTTTTATGGGCCCTGCTCTTATAAGCCCTTCTGAACCACCTGGCCCCCACGCTCACACCAGGTTGGTGCAAGGGGAGCCCAGACACTAGCATGGACAGTGGGAAATCATCCAAGCAGTTCTGGAGCCGAGGCCCATATTGTGGCACAGAGGAGCAGGTTTCACTGAGAAAATACTTTTACACTGTTGTAGCTGTGAATCGCTAGTGAAACTTCAGCTTTGTAGGCTATTGCCTGTAAAGCAGTGATTACATACTTCACAATACTGGGAACCAGGACACAGTTGCCTGGTGATTAGGAGAAATAATTTGCAAACAAAACTGAATATTGCTCCAAATAAATTGGGTAGGTGGCTACAGAGCCAAGGTTCTTTGGGTAATCTTTATGAGAATGCAGTTAAAGCAGCTGAGAGTAGGAATTACATTCTCCAAGAGCACTTCATTTTCCAAGGACTGCAGACCACAGAGCTGCCTTCTAGGTAAGGAAGTCAATGCAATTGTCCAGGGGACAGATTTCTGAGGGATCAGGGATCTGACTAAGAGGAAGCATGATGCAAAAAGTGAAAGAAACCATCTGGCCACAAAGCCAGATGATGAATCATTCAAAAACTATCTGGTAAAAGCCCAGAAGATTTGTTTATCTGCTGTTATTGAGAATTATACAGTGATGTTACTTCACCTCAGCAGAAACAAGCTACACTAAAAAAAAAAAAAACACAACAAACCCTTGTTATTTGTCACTGGTAAGCACATCCAGACTCATTGCTCTGTTCATACCTTCACTTTAACTTTGTAAGATCTAACACTGCAAACTGCTTTACAAGGTTTTCATTCCCTTCAAATTCACAGTCTGTGGTGCACAAGAGTTAGACCAAGGTCTCATGTCCCTTGCAGTCATGCACCAGTACACCTTGGCCATGCGTTGGGTTTGCAGCTACACGTGCTCTCCCAGTGGTCTGGCAGCAGCCAGGAGTTATTGCTGAGCATTAAGTACCTGCAATTTAAAAATTACAAACTGAGGAGTAAGTACTATGCTGTTGGAAGAGAGTAATTTAAAATACATGGCTAAGAGCCTGGCCTGTGTTGTACTGTCTTGTCACACTGCTCATTGGAATTAAATAGCTATTTTTATTCCATAGATCATGTATTATTTTACTAAACTTTTCTGTAAATGAGCCTTTACAAATTCACAGAGAGAGGTGTTCTCTTCATTCATTTAATTAAAAAGAAACAATTTAATGTTATGGCAAACAATGGACAGCTAGCAAAGGAGTTCACATGTATGGAGACAGAGACTAATTGGAAACCTGTACTTCCAGTCATGCTTTGTGCTACTAATCAGAATCATAACTCCATACAAGTACAACTACAGATGAAGAGTGGATGTGGATCAGGGCACAAAAGGTTAATTAAAACACTCAGACAAGAATGAGGAAGATTACTGCAAAGTAACGCCAAGCAGCAGAACTACCTTTAGCTGCAAAGGATATTCTACAGCTGGTCTTTGCTAAACGAAACACTATTTTTACATTACCAGAAATGACATTTGTTTTGTTCGCTGCAGGATTTGCTGCGTTCTTATCTTCTTTCTATTCCAGATTTCTCTGGACTTTCCCTGAATTCCTTGTAGTGCCTTTTGTGCTTTCTCCATTTTTGACCAAGTTTTGCTGAGCTGAATCACTGCAGGGACGATGCCAGCCATTCACTTTGTGTTTATGGCTACATGCCTCCTGCTAAGGACACTGAGCATATTTTAAGACCCTCTTCCAAAAGCCCTAACCAGCTGTCATCTCTGCTTTTCTCTTCTGCAACCAATCTCCATGTCTACCTCCAGACACACAAACTCTCAGACGATGCGTTATAAAACTCTCTCATGCCCCTCTGCTGCACAGCCCCCATCAGAGAAAGATGTCACGGAGCTGAAAGAACTTTTGTTTATTTATTTCCCTTTTATTTTTTCTTCCCTGTTCTCTCCCCTCACCCACCCCTCACTAACAAAGGGTCCATCATGTTCTTACCATGCCTGACCTGTACAGGGTACTAGGGAAGGACTGCACTGTCTCTGTGTGGCTGAATAGGAACCACTTTCAGATGTTTCTCTTTCTGGGTTTCCTTTTTTAACCATCCTGAGCATTAATTTTGGTAACAAAAAACACATGCCTTGGCCTAACTGAGCAGCTCCAAAAGGCAAACCTAAAGTGTTTCAGGCCCTCAAAACTCAAGTGTTCCATAAGCCACCATTGAATATTGAGATTTAATCACTCCCAGGGTGCTGACACCCTACCTAAACCCTATAGGAATGAAACTTTCCTACATTTATGTTTAATTATGGCATCACTTATTGTATCACATGAAGTCTCCTTTGCATTACTACAAACTCAATCCAAGAACCAGAAAATTTTTGCCTTACTTTAAGCTATAAACAGATTTTTTTAATCCAAACAAAATGTTGCAATCTGTTGTTAAGGAGGACCTCCCAACTAGACCACATGCAAACAATGCTAAAAAATCCCAATATAAAAATCCCAGTGTAGTTTTCAGAAGGAGTGAGAGTCTCTGTGGGATCCCTTCAGCCAGATGGAGACAGCTACCATGTTGGCTGAGCAAGGCAGCAACACTTCAGCACTGAGAGAGGAACAAGTCCCTTTCAGCTCCACCTGGAGCAGGCATCTGAAGCAGATCAGTTGAATGGTAACTGAAAAACACCTGTTTTCTGTCACTGGCACAGAAGGAGCTGGGACTGCCTCGATGTTGTGAGGAATTCTGCAGCTTACTGCCCGGCCCGACATATCTATGCTCTGGGACATATTCCTGCTGCTGAATGAAAGCACTAAAGTAAACTGGCCCTCATGTCTGATGGAGCAGCAGGGCTGCACTGAACCTGCTGACTACAGGATGCTCACACAATGCCACTGCACCAGTTACAAGGATTTTTCCTTTTGTTATGCCACCATTTTTAGCCAGCAAACAGTAACAAAACCAGAAAACCATCCAAATACCATGTAAATGGTTTACTCAGATCCTACTTTCCAGTAACAACTAACTGGGTGCACTGAAATAATTATACACTTTACTGAGTCATCAAAGGGATGTGTGACAGGGCCAGAGGTAGAGCACTGGGGACACAGAACAGTCTCCAAGAGCAGAAGGAAAGCCTATGAAAAGCAAAAGCATCTAGATCCTAAAGCTCAGAGGGGGTTCAAGCCACCAGGGACCTGCACGAATCAGGCTGAGGAGCAGCAGCTTGACTTTCACTCCCCTGCAGAAGCAGTAACCTTTCCTTCTGGAGTCTTGCTTCCTTCAAAACACTGAGCAACAGACAGAAAAACCATTTTGCCTTTGCCTTTCTTGGCTTGTCAGTGCTGTGAGCACTTCTCCATTTGTCAGGATTTAAAGTTAATTAAAAGATTTTACTCTCTTATTTCTTTAAATCACTGAATCTTTTTACAGACAGCTGCTTCTTTTTTGGATAGAAAAAAAAAATGAACCTTCCAACACATCATTTGAAAAATGACTGCTACTGCTGAACCCATGACACATTCGGATCTTTCCTGATCAATATAAATCCCCTCAATCCTTACACCTCTGTTTTTGAACAATTCATCACATTCATCATTATGGCTACATCTTATGACACCAACCCAGTTATCCCTGTTGACTTCCTCAACTTTATAAAAACCAAACCAATCTGTCAAATATATCACAGGCATGGTCCTATGCCAGGGCAAGTCTGAAAAATTAGCTAGTTAAGGTGTTCAGGAGATAAATAGATACATTATTTTTTGGTGAATGTTTGAATCTCCCTTTTATTGTCAGAAATCCAAAGACTTTTCCAGAAGGTACACTGTTTTATCTCCAGTCTGCTGGTTAGGAGGACAATGATGTCCCCAACAACTTCTGTACAATTTAAGTAGCAATTCTAGGTTATAAAAGGCAATCTCTGAATAACTAAGGGGACCGTGGCGATGCAGAAGCTACAGATCAGCTTCTAAACAATTTCAGACAGTGATTTTGATACTTACTTATGGGGAGTGTGGTTGAACAGGTGTCTCTATAAACACATCCGTCCTCACCTCGCAAAGTAGTTAAATACATCCTGCTTTGGCAGTAGAAAGAAGGGGGCCTGAAATATCCTGCTGCACTTCCTTAGCAGTGGTCTGATGATGAATTTTGTAGGGTCCTGCAACTATTTCTGTCTTGTTTGCCAGTTGTCCCTTTAGCAAAACCTAAGCTAGAGATGAGGTAAATGAATCCAGATAGATCACAACCCACATGAGATCATGCCGCAAATTGGTATCAGAACTAGGATTAGGGCTTTTGCTCTCACATTCCCATATCTAAGAGCACATGACTGTAGAGAATCTAGATCAAGCACACTTTCTGGGGAGAGCAGAATCATGATGGTCACATTAATTCTTCAACTTTCATTTATATTTCATGTGTGCTTTCCTCTCATTAAAAATGGCTCTGGCATTTTCTTAAACTAACTGAAGCTGTCTTCATTAACAATATAGTCACATTCATGCAGTATCAAAAAATGCTACTTACACCATTATTGTGAGTACTGTTTGTTTCTTTTGCATGAAAATGTCCATAATTGGCAATATTTCCATAAATTATTTGATATCATACTAACAAAATGTTACAACTTGGCACAAAAGAAAATACTTATGACTACAAAGTCTCAATTCATCTTGAAGTTTAATTATAAAATTCACTGTTAACTTTCTGAGTTTTTCCCTTTGTAAATGCCCAAAGAAAAGAAATAATTACCATAAAATGCAAACATGACTCCCAGAGGTAACCAACACAAGGGTTATTTATCAGCTAATAGGGTATCTTAGTGCTTGATATCATGTAAATCCCTCATCATTATGGAGATTAAATTTACACTTTTAATTTCTTTTTCTTTTGGTAATGCTTTACTAAATCCATTTCAGATGCTAAATATTATCTCTTATTACAGTAATTGTGCCTCTTATTTAATTCTTTCTGGACATGTGACATTGCCAAGAAAACAGCTTATCACTTAATTAGGTGCAAAGGTTTACAATGCTTTCCTGAAATTCAAGAACTATATTAAATAGCAGTTTCTATAAGTGATAACCATTCTTGGGCATTTTGATCATGGTGTGAGAGTCTCTGCAGCTCACAAGTTCTCAACCCACCTTTCAGCAATCCAAAAATCACAGGCTGTCAGTTCTCCTTCCCTTGGAAAAATATGCAAAATCTATGTTCTCCCATTGCTGACAACATTAACCCCTCCAAGCTGCACATTTGTAATCCCCCTGATATCATCTGTGGGACTCCCAAAAAAGCAAGCAAACTCCTGCAATTGGATAGGTCAGATTCACTTACACTGAAGGGTTGAAATGAGAGAACACGCATGCAAACAGTCATCTCAGCATGGGCTGCCAAACCAATCAAAAGATTATCAGGGTCTTGCACTGGCTGATGGAATGGACATTTCTTTCTTTCCTAGTTCTTCACAGGGAAGATTTGGAAAACAGAAAACAGGACAATTCAGCTTTAAACAAAAAATTCGGCTTTCTCTTACAGCATGTGGCAAGGCTTGCAAAACTGTCACTGATTTTCTCTGAGACAGCAATCACTTAAGAGCAAATGCTGCACACAGTGTCATCATTGTTATATCCCCACGACTGCCAATATGTAACTTCCACTCAGCCTAAAACCTCTAGGAGAAACCAAGCTCCATGCTTACTGCTCCTGGGATCTGCACAAGTCAAGAAGAGGTAACTCACAAGCATCTGCAGGAGCTTCAGGTCCAGCTTTGCTGCAGGCAGAAGCAGCACATGACTTTATGGACTATGGAAGGCAGTCTTTCTAGAGTCAAATATGCAACCCAGCTTACACTTCACAAACAATGCAAGGAAGTTCAGACTGTAGATTAAACTGTCCCTTATGTAGTTCCTCTCCAACTTCTCTCCGATCATATGTATCTTACATTTCCTGTTGCCACCTGGAACCTCCACACAGAATCTGCTGATAGGGAAATCAAATCATAGAATCATAGAATAGTTAGGGATGGAAAGGATCTGAAGATCACCTAATTCCACTTCCCCTGCCATGGGCAGGGACCCTTCACACTGAACCATGACACCCGAGGCTCTGTCCAACCAGGACTTGAATGCTGCCAGGGATGGAGCACTGTCCTGGGTTCAGCAGTATCAGTCATTTTTATCCTGCTTAGTAGCTGGTGCAGTGTTGTGGTTTTGACTTTTGGGCTGGGAACAGCACTGATAACACCAATGGGTTTAGTTGCTGCTCAGTAATGTTTAGTTTGGCCAAGGACTTTCTGAGTTCCATGCTCTGCCAGGGAGGAGGGGAAGCCGGGAGGACGCAGAGACAGGACACCTGACCCAAACTAGCCGAAGAGGTATTTCATACCACAGCACATCATGTCCAGCATATAAACTGGGGGCAGTTACCTGGAAGGGTTAGATCACTGCTCGGGTGGGGCTGGGTATCAGTCAGGGGTGGTGAGCGATTGTATTCTCTTCCCTTGTTATTTCCTTTATCATTATTATTATTGGTGGTAGAAGCAGTGGTTTGTGTTACATCTTAGTTACTGGACTCCTTTTATCTCAAACTGTGGGAGTTACATTCTTTCAATTCTCCTCCCCACACCTCCGGGAGCTGGGGGGAGGAAGCAGGGGAGCAAGAGAGTTACTGCGTGGTTCTGAGTTACAGCTGGGCTTAAATCAAGACAAACATTCAAAGCTTCCCTGGGTAACCCATTCCAGTGCCTCACTAACAGTAAAGAACTTCTTCCTTATATCTAATATAAACTTCCCATGTTTAAGTTTGAACCCATTACCCTCCAAGTGAGGTCTCACAAGAGCAGAGTAGAGGGACAAGATCACCTCCTTTGACCTGTAACCTCGCCTGGGATTGCTCCAACCCAGGTGTAGGACCTTGCATTTGGCATGGTTAAACTGCATCATGTTCATGGGTAATGCACCCCACAGTTGTGTATTACAGTTATGCCTTTCCCAATACAAAGCTAGTGCAGGCTACATAATTATTTCCAGTCCTTGACTAGAGTTAGCTGCAGACATAGCCAGTACATGCTCACCATCAGCCATTTTCTAGCAGTGATGCAGTTGCTTAGACCATATTGTTGTCAGTACAGTTCCCCAACCCAATATTGTATCCTAATGGAGCATATAATGCATCAATTTACAGTGTGGATGGGCTGACATCTTCATAAGGAGCAATGCTAAACACCACAGTGTCTGAAACACCATGCTGTGTGCTGACTTCATGCTCAAAGAGGGGTTTCTTCTCTGTTTTCTCAACAAAAGAGACAGCACCTCCCAGGAAGCTCTTGGGACTGTGCTTGCCACATCCTCAGGGTGTTTGCCACATACCTTCAAGTCCACACCTGCAGCATGTGGCAGATCAAGACTGCCACATTTGCCCTTGAAAATTCTTTTTTAATGGCCATCTTCAGCAAACCATCCCAAGTATGAACAGGCTTTGCTGATGATTCAGTTTTCTTCAGCTGAAGGTCATTTTGCTACTTGTATTGAGAAGAAATGTGGCTATGGGTTTAACATCAAGAATAGAGGTCATGACTCCTGGATTTCCATTTCCAGCTCTTACAGAAATTCAGGGTATGCCCTAAACAAGCCATTTGACCTGATTGTCTGAGAGCCTGCACAGGGTCCAAGAGACTTGTGGAGTCTCAGCACTTCTGAAAATCACAACCTTGTTTTGTGCCTCAGTTAATCCAGCTGAACAAGGGCATTCTGCTGCCTCAGCAGGAGCACTGAGAGGCTTTTCAAGACTCATGAAGCTCCAAAACCATCTTTTAAAAAGAGGCAGGCTGGAAGTGCAAAGCAGGGCTAGGAGCAGTCACACTTGCACAATGTACAACCTCTTTGGCATCTTTTCCACATGCTTTCACCCTCAGCTTTGCTCTCTAGCACCAAGGGCAAAACGGTAACATGGTAGCTGCAATCACAAAACACTAATGGTAACTATGTTTTTCTGCTTACAAAAACAGGCAAGTGCTTTTTTAATCAGGAATGGATATTCATGTCAAATATGGAAGAGTGCCTAGAATCTGTGGGTATAATTTTTACAAGATGACAAAGAAAACCCTGTGATAGTGATTCATTTTGACACAACTATAAGTAAGTGAACCACTAGCAGCACCCAAGTTTGGCTTTTGTTAATGCAGAAATGATTCATATTTTTGACATTGCTATCAGATAGATGGATATAAACTTATGCTGTAGGAGAATAAATAGCATGAGTCATCCTTTTTTCTTTTAGAGACATTTTTTCAGGGCTCTTAACCTAATTGTGCCTGTATTTCTAAGAGTAATAGTCAGAAAGGCAGACAGAAGAATTATGCTTTCCAAAGACTTATGCTTTGCTTGTAACTCTTTCCATGGTGAAGTGGAAATGAAACAAGCATGAAAACCTACAGGCAGGACAGCAGCTTCCCTTCAAATATTCCATTTTCATTAGTTCCCTGTACCTCTAATGACCTTCAATTTTTTAATATTCAAAATCAAAATATACTTTAAATACTCAAAATCTGTTACATTTATTTTAGACAGCATCACAAAACAAAAAAAATCACTATATGGGAATCTCCAAAAATCTCTTTTGGGACTGCTGTAAAGACTCCTAAAAACTTAGAATTTTCCACAGTCGGGAGTTTTCAAGTAACAATACAATTAGGAGATTGAGGATGAGGAGGTGGAGGTGTGCAGCAGACACAAATACCTTCCCTGCTGCATTTTATAGCAGTGTAATTATGGTGCCTGCTTCAGAAAAAAAGCTCAGCTCAATGGCCTTTAAAAAGGACACCCTCAAAAATCCCTTCTCTGCATGTCCTGGTATTCAGGTGCCTCTCCTTCACCATAAATGCTTAAACTGCAAAACCTAATCCCTTGCAAAAATGTACATAGAAGCTGGAAGCATAAAACACAGGGAGTAAATCAAAGCAAATGCAAACTAACTAAATGACTCCTTTAGAAAGTTTTTCCCCAGTAATGCAGTGAACCAGAGCTCATGCCAGCACTTCCATTAAAAGAGATATCATAAACAGATTTTTGATTGAGGAAGGTTTTCTTACTTTTTCCCTTGCATTTCACTATGATCACTATTCATAAGCCACTTCTAACCTTCAGAGCACATTAATTCTCTGAATATTTTTGTGATGTCTTATTAGCCTCATTTTATGGATGAGGAAGATGAGTCAGATAGGATAACTGACTGCCCAGAGGCCCAGTTCTACAGATACATAAAGAAAGACACAGAGAGATGTTTTACATTTATTAGTTTTCATATCCTTTCAATCCTGCAGAGTTGGACTTCTGGTAATTAAGGCAACTGGCTTTAATAGGCAGCGGTGTGCAAAGCATGGAACCAAAGCAGTTGTTTAAAGCCACTATAAAACACTTCTAAAATAACCTTCTTGCACCATACAGGCATGTGCAGGGTGGGAAGTTTTTATCCCTGCTCATTTTGGATTGTGCATACAACCTGCCTGGTGCTTGGGTGCTCAGGATCAGCTCCCAACAAGCTTTCTGCAGAGGATGTGAGACAGCACCGCAAAAAACCCTACCATTTCTGCCTGGGTAGCTAATGAATTTGCTACCCGTACTGTATAGTCCAAGAAAGCTATCACTAGCAAAACCCTTGCTTAGAAAGGAAGAGTGAAAAGTGGCATTCAGACAGAAAAAAACCAAGCACCAACAGCAACAACAAAACAACAACAAAAACCAGAAAGAAAAGAAACTTTCTGAGCAAAGCAACGAAAAACCCTAGGAATGACAGTTCTGGAAAAGCACATAACCTATTTCACCTCCCCCTGTGAACTTCTTTCATGAATAACACAATACACTTGTAGCCTGCCTTCTACCTTTATATTCAGACACAGAAGCAAAGTGTGTGGTGCTTTGCCTCTTCGTAAGCATAGAAATCAAATACAGCCCTCATGTACAGATAATAACAAGTTACTTGAATTCAAATACAGCCTCCTGCTGCTCTCCAGACCTCTAAAAGGATTCAAGCAACAAAAGCCTGACTTTCCACTGGTACTAAACAAGTATTTCTGTTAAACATGTCTATTGAAGCTTATGAAAGAAAAGTGCCTCTAATTGGACTGCATGATGGTATTTTAACATACAATCCCAGTATGATCTGAAGATATTGATTTATCAGGAAACCATCTACCTCAGAGAGGGCATGTAGGGAAGCATTTTGAACCACACTGGGCACCTCAACATGGTCAGAGACAAGGTATCACATAAAAGCATCAGTTTTCTGCAAACAGTCTTGAGAGCCATACTTTTATAGTTACGGAGTTTCTGATACACTGCCATCTGATTTCTCAGTTCAAGTTCTGGAATACATTAATTACACAGTGCCCATAGCCTCTGGTCTAATCACCTCAATGGCAGCAGTCACTTTTATTTTGAAGATGTAGTTGCCACTTGATAAGGATCCTGCTCCCCACTAATTTTCCCTGGTAATGAGCTTTCATGAAATTTGATTTCTTCAATCCATTTCTCTGATCTTACTGATTTGGACAGTCCAACACTTGGCTTTGTGACAGCTTTTATTACAAAACCTGCTCTGCTTGGCTGTTTCCTTTCTAAAAATGAATGTAGTAGTAATGTTCAAATGTGTATACAACATCGATGGAAATGGTACAGAACAAGTCTCTAAGAGAATGACATTTTGGCCCAGTTTGGAGCAAAAGAGCAAAACCTTTTTCCACCACAACAGATGCACATTCCCTCATGCATTCCCACATCTTGTCCCATCTAACCCAACAAATTTAATTTGCAGTAGTCACAATAATATTGATTAGAACATAGTGTATTAAGCAGGTTTTTTCATCTACCTGACCATCCTGAGCACCTTGACTGCATCTTCTGTGGTGCCTTGACTACTCAACTGACCTCTGCATCAGCCTAACCTCTGCACACTCCTCATCATACTGGTGCCCACATTTAATTCACTAGACACATTAATGCAATGCATGCAGAGTCCAAGTACTAGGTTTGGCTTTATGCTTTAACAGGACTGCAAGGCATGGGGCCAATAAGGTCTGCCAGGTTTCTTCTGGACCACAAGGGCAGCATGGCTAATAAGGGGGAGTGATAGTCCAGCTGCAAGAATACATGACTTCTAAAGACTGTATTTACTTGAGTCTTAAATTATTAATCTATTCTCTTCAGGTTTGCTATCAAATCATCTCAATCGTTTTGCAGATTATTAAAAATGTCCTGCACATCTGGTCTAATCAGCCACAGAAGAATCACCCAATTTTAATGTCAATATCAATCCCAGAATCTCGTCTTGGTAATCACAGCATTTTTCACCTCACCAGATCCTGAGAAGGGTGGTTTAATCATCTCAAGCATAAAAAGGACTCATAAGTGCTATAGGTACAGTATAAGCAATCATACCACCCTCCATAACACCAAAGCCAGCCTTCTGGGGAGGAAAATGTGGCACAGCTGGTATCACAGTCATCAGCAGTGCCCATCTAAAAGTTCACCCACATCTGCCATCACATACTGCCTCTAGCTCCTTGTCTCACCATGAGGTATTGGACAAGACAACCTGTGGCAATACCTTTCCTGTGCACCACAAAACACCACCAAGTCTGGCATTTCATGTGCTTATATTTAAAGTCAGGCAAGCCCTACAAAGACAGCAACCTGAGACAGTATGTGCCAAGGATAAACCAGCCAAAGGAGGCTTCTGACCTTTTTCACACCTTATACAGTAGCACAAAGAAAATATGAAAAGATTATTGCAATACTGGAAAGGTTTGAAATTCTGCTCCCTCATTTTCCAGCCTGAGCTGGAAGGAGAGATTTGATGTAGAATGAAAAGCCTGTTCTCCATACACTATCTTTGTATTTCTATATATGTGTACATACACGGATTATATTTGAACTGAGGAGTTTGGAAGTAGTTTGAGAATAATGACTCACACAACATGCAGTTATTCACAGGAAAGAGGAAAATATAACAGGTTAAAGATATCAGCAGGAAGGTTTAATTTTTGCCATTAGAAGTGCCTCCACCTCTCAAGAAAAATGTCTGGGAAAAGTCAGAGCCTCACCAATGACAGCAGAATATTTCCCAGTCCATTCTTGAACCTGCCACTGCCAAAAGTGCAAGTCATTCAGGGTATGGAAACACTGACAATAAACAACCCTAAATAAGTCATAGCATAGGCATATCTTTTTTTCTCATGTGGGACAAGCATTATCTTTTGTTATGTCTTCTCAGCTGGTTTCCATACTTAAGAAAAGTTTTCTTGATACTTTGAAAAATTTATTTGTGTTAAATGCAGGTATGAGCAGTTTGTCCTCATGAAATATTCACTAGCTGCTTGAGTCATTGGTGTAGAAACCAGAACACATCACAGAACACAGCCATTCCCTGTGGGAGCTGCAAGTGCATTGCTTCTGCCATGTAGCATACAAAGACCTTGTTCATGTTTCCGAGGGGCAATGAATTGTCTGAGGGAACTAAAACCTTAATGTAGAAATACTGAAAGACATTTGCTTTTCAGTTCAACTAGAAGTGCAAAATCATGCACCTGGGGAAGAAGAGCTCCATGTACCAATAAACGCCGGAGGCCGCAAAAGCAGCTTGGCAGAAAAGGACCTAGGCGTGCTGGTGGACACATGAACACACATAGTTGAACACAAGCCAGCAACGTGCCCTTGCTGCAAAGGGACATGATATCCTCAGCTGCAGTAGACAAAGTATTGCCAGCAGGTTAAGGAAGATAATCTTTCCCCTTTATTCAGTGCTAGTGAGGCTATACCTGTAGTGCTGTGTCCAGTTCTGGGTTTCTCACTGCAAGAGAGACATGGACATACTTGAGAGAGTCCAATGAAGGGCCACAAGCATGATTAAGGGTCTGGAACATCTCTACTATGAGGAAAGGCTGAGATACTTAGGACTGTTTAGCCCAGAGTGGAGATGGCTCAGGGGTATCTTATCTATGTGTACAAAAACCTGAAGGGAGGGTGGAGAGATTCCCTCTGAGCATCAGGAAACACTTTGATGCTGAGACAGTGGCTGACCAATGGAACAGGTTACCCAGCGAGGTTGTGGAATTTCCATCCTCACAGATACTAAAGAAAAATCTAGACAAAGTCCTGGGCAACTGTCTGTAGGTGACTTTACTTGAGCAGGAAGGTTGGACCAGATGACCTCCAGAGGTCCCTCCTAAACTCATCCAGCCAGCAATTCTGTGATTCCATGTGTTTTTGTTAACATATACACAGCAGTTATTCACCAATAGAGTTACAGGACAGGACAGTGTACAGGACAGGCAAATCAAGCATTTCTGGCACAGAGAGAAAGCAGTGAGGCTTAGAAAAAGCACACAGAGTAGCTGCTCATGTCCTGTGTTGATGAAAGCCTATCAGCATCATATGCAGCAATTAAGTACCTACAAGTCAGAAATGAGTCATTATTTTCAATGAACAATTTAATTCATTAAACACAGCATTTCCCTTTCTGTTGCTGAATGCTCTGTGATCAGATGATGATGCTTTTAAATATGATTGCTGTTTACAATTGTACAGAAAGCCTGTTACTCCTGCAATCCACTTTTCTGATTATTTTTGCCATGTGAGAATCACTTACTGGGCAAGGTTATTTTTCCCCATCTGCATATTTTGGGGAAGAAGATTTGTATAGTGCCAAAGACTAGCAACTGTGAGGTAAGGATCTGTTCTAGATCTAAGGCATAATAAAAGCTGCAAAAATGGTTATAAAAACATACTCAAAGTGTAAACTCCTGTGTTTTTAAAAGGGCTTTTCTGCAACAGAAAAACCTTCTTCACCAGAGATATGTTTTCTAGGGTTGTTGTGTTCATATCACAAGGTGAGGCAGTCCAGGAACTAGGGAGGGAGTTAACAGAGATGGCTTAGAGATTTGGATGAAGAGCTGGTGTCATGCTTGGTGTCCTCGCACCGAGGGATGGATTTCACTAGAAGATACCAGAGAGAGGGGCAAGGACTTGATGGAAACACAGAGACAAGCACGGACTACAGAGATAGGTAGGTAAAATATCTGTATTAAGATATCTAATGTGTACTGGAGAATAATGAACTCATGGCTGGAGATCAGCAACAGAACTCTCTCAAAACCCAGAAGGAGAAAGATGTTACCTTGCAGACTCTCAGAGGCATTTGAGAGGCAGAAAGGAAACAGGATAGGGAAGTGTCTTGAAAGCAAGAAAAATGTTTCAAGAATGACAAGCACCATGTTTGTGGTTGATCAGGATTTCTCAGTGCTAGGTATGACAAGGACTGTCAAAGCTGAGGAAATTCTTGTGCTTTTAGGGTTTTCTTCAGAGTCCCAGATCAATCTCCTATTCCTACCCCTTTCACCTAATGCATAAAGGAGCCCTGTAAAAGCAACCCAAGTGCACTCCAAAAAAATAGGAAGGCATCTACATTTATTTTATGGGATTTTTGTTTCATTTTTCTATTCCTTTGTTTTCAAAGCAGAGATTCAGACTGAGTAACGCACAAATGAAAACTTGACCAGGAATTGAATTCAAAAATCTTATTAATCAATGGGGATCTTGTGGATTCCTTCAGCTTCTTTGACTTAGGCCTTCAGAGAACACATGCTTGTACTTATAAATCACAGTGAAGGTTTCAAGTACAAAATACCTCTGCCCTCATCATGTCAGCTATGTCAGGGACAGCCAGGCTGGACACAGAGGTCAGATCTTATAAACTCCAGTCCTTTTAAGGGATTAGTCTTTGCAAATTATATCAGATATCCTAGAGGACTGTACGCAGGGCTTTGACTCAGGAGGTCATTTTCATGAATTTGTCTTTTACATTGAGTCAATTAACTATCCATTAAGAACTGCAGTCCCATGCAAGTTGAAAGCACATAGAAAATGCTCTGGCTAAAACAGTCTTCAAAAGAGCACAGAGAGAGCTGAGCTTTTCAGTGATGCATGCAGGCACTGAAGAGCATTGTCATTTTTTTATGAGTAGTATTAAACATTGCACTTCTAATCTGGGAGAGTAACAGGACAGGATAATCCTGCCTGTGCGCTTTGCATGGTAGAAGATAGTTCAACCCTCCATATCAAGAGAAGCAAACACGCTCAACCACAATAAGACAATTGTCAGTTTAGAGGTTTTGCAAGGTCTAGTCCGTAGACAAGACCAAAAGGACAAAAAGTTAAGAGTGAGAAGTTGCACAGTGTGAACATCAAGGACTACACTAGATATAATAATTTTTAATTATAATTTTGTAATATCCACTTTACAAAACAGATCCATCCAAGCACATTAATGTTCCAGTAATGAAAACAAAGCAAAGGCACTTGATTTGTTTCCTCCTCTTCTCACTGCTGCCCATCCCACCGCTGCCAGGGATGGAAGTCTGCAGGAGCAGAGGCAGCCATGGTTTTCGAGGCAGTCTGTTACTTTCTGCTAATCTTGCAATGCTGAATATAATTTTAAATCCATTCCTGTCTTTTTTCATTTGCATAACTGTCTAGAAAGAAAACTCTAAAAAGGCAGAGTCTGATTTAGTGTGAATAAACATGTCCTAAAACATTTCAAACCCCGCAGCACTTGTATAAATCTTTCATGATTTAAAAGTTGCCAAGTTACCACTACCATGAGTACTATAATGTATTGGGCTTCACGCTCAATGTACACACAAAATACAATTTCAAGTTACGCTTCCCTTCTAAGGAGCTAAGTTTCCTTGTGAAAGCAAAGGTGTTATACACTGAAGTGATTTGTCTTTTATGCCAAATAGATTTTAGGAAGTCTAAACATCTGCTGGTAGTCTTGGTGAAGAATAAGGATTTTCAAAGCATTTTTCTGTTTGGAGAGAAATTAAGGTTTTTTAAAAAAAAAATAAAATTCTCTTGGTGCATTTATATCATCTTAAAAATGTGCCTACACTTTCTTCCCCAGAAAACCCACATGGGACCCCAGGCTGCCCTAAGCCATGTGGGCTGCCCTCCCTAAGACCAAAGGAGCTCCCTGCAGACATGGAAGCCTGGAGCAGCCTATTGCTTGAAACAAGAGCCTTAATCTTCCTCCCCATGAGCACAATCACTCAATATGCTTTATTTTCTTTTGTTTTCTGCTCTATAGAACACTTTTTTTCATTTTTCCAATATGAGTCATTTTCCCCAAAGTTCCTCACATTCAGACACATGCAGAATTTATATATTAGAACTATTATTTTCCCTCAAACTGGCAGAACACCTCTGGCAGAAAAGCTGAGAGATCTCAGAATCTGATTTTCTAGTGAGATTTTCCATAGCAAGAAATATTTTGCTCCTGAACAAGAGGTGTTCACAGTTTCCTAAGTTTCTCTAAGCACATGTAGCATGAGTAGTAATAAACATTTTTGCTTTGTATGCCAGCACAGTAATATCAGGAAAATTGTTATAGTCCCCTCTAATTGAAAAACATAAACTACCAGCACTGTTTGTCTCCATTAGCTTCTTGAACATTGTTATCACAGGCCCACCAAACCCCATGAGCAGTTTCTAACCCAAGTAGTAATACTCACTTCTTGCCCATCACACATCAAGAGATGCAGAATATCTGCTTTGTACCCCTAAAGATTCATTGGACAGATGAAGTTTTAAGAAAGAAGAAGTATCTTGGATTTAATCCACTGGATACAGCTGAAAATACAATGAGCACACTGCAGGCACAAGGGCTTCTTTTCAAATGTGACATACAAGCTTAAAATTAAAACCTCAAGCTAAGCACAAATGAGGAACGGTTGCTCCAGGTTTAAGTTAATTATATTAACCAATTAGACAATGTGAGAGGAAAATGTACCTGTAGAGAACAGAAATGGTGATTAGCCTTTTTGTGATACAGAAAGGCAAGAAATTAGCATAGGTGAGGGAAACAGTGTGGGAAACACACAGTGGGGAAAAATGAAGTACATCTTGAAGCCAATATCTTGCTTGAATTTAGGGCTCTTTATATTCAGAAGCATTAATTTTTTCCTCTCTAGCTGCCTTTAGAAAGTTTTATAGTTCTCCTTTGAAGAATGAGTTGCAGCTCCCAGTGTTTGTCTTCTTATAGGTACTCAGACTGGATCGGGGGTCACCAGGAGGTTTAGTTCAATTTTTATCATAATGTATTCCAGTACTGTACTGAAGGGAGTCTCTAAATGCTGACTTTCTAAACCTGCTCTTAGACAAGCACACCATGGGAATAATAAGAACCCAGCTGGCCATACCATGGCACAGAAAGATGGACCAGAGGACTCCATATCGCTTCAAGCACTTCCCATTTGCAGTTTTAAGTACTCAGCTGAGAATAGCCATGAGTTTGTTTACTACTTGAATGTATGCCTCAAATCAGTGTGGTTTAAATATAAACTATAATGCATTTGTTCCACCAGTCACCATCCTAACAAAATTCTGCAAAATTCTCCTGAGATTTCTCTTATAATAAGCTTATTGACTTTATGCCAGAAGTGACAGTGAAAATAGAGAGCAGGGTCTGTTTAAGCGAGATATTTCACAGCAGATCTGCTAAAAATAAAACCCAGAATATGAAACTGAAATGTTTTTATCAAAAAAGAGTAGACTTGTTACAAGTATTTTTGAAAGAGGATCCTCTTCACAGCCTTCACCACTTCTACTTCCCAGGAGAGCAATTGCAGCATGGATTGGGCTGTTGTTCAGTCCTACAAGGAACCACTCCTCACAAGCAGAGTACTCCATGGAATGTGGCTAGCAGCAGTGGCTGCTGCATTTATTCTCATAGTATCCACTCCCTAAATAGACTATTTAACCCCAGAAGGCAGGCTTCTAATCCCAGGTTCCTTAACCCCAGAAAGCAGGACACCTTTATAACCAAGTCATCTTTTGGTTTTGGACAGAATTTCATTATTCCCTTTTAAAAGCCAAGGGTTGTAATGCAACAATACTGGTAACTATTTCAGCACATATAGCCATGACTTGATTTCCCCCAGCATCCCCCATCAAGAGCTACATTAAAGACATATTTCCCATGAGCAAGTAAAGTGTGTGTTCACTCCCATTTGTATGTCCTGCTGTCCAATACAATTGGAGTTTAAAAAACTGGGGATCTGCTAGGCTTTCATAAAGCCAGTCCCAGGCATGTGCCACCTTTGTCCTCAATATATGTGTATTTGTATGTGCACAAATAGTCCTGTTAGTGCTCTCTGTATGCTCACCTGGTCCCATCACACAAACATGATCCAGACTTAGCCCAACCTGTCTGCAGACAGGTGCTATGATACAGACCATGCTCCTGCCTCCTCCATGGCCAGCTTCCTGTGATGAGTTGGAAAACATTGGGGTTTCAACACTGGGATCACAGCACAAGCTCAATATTTCCTCCTCCTTTCCAAGAACAAAGTAGTACACCACCTTTAATGCAATGCCCAAATATTCTTAAATGGACAAAATGGAATTTCTTGATGTTGAGAGGAAACCTTAAAGTGACCCTGAATGCACTACCCAATACTATCAGATTCCTAAGACAAGAACAACCTGGGCTCTAGGTGTGCTCACACAACACAAGACAATATGGTATTATTGCATGCCGCATTAATAATGATGTTGTTATAAACAGAATTTGGCAAAGGTTTGAATTATCTTCCCTGATTAAGAACTGAAAAGAAAAAAAGAAAAAAAAAACAACCATTTTTCCAGCAAAAGGGCAATAACCAATGCCTCTACTTTCAGAATAGGCCTTTTTTCTTGTTATATTACATTACTATGGCTACATGCTGAGACATGTCACATTATATTAAGAACAACAAATCCAGGAATCTGTTTCCAGATCAGACATCAATAAAAACAACCATAACAATCAGCACTCTGGGTACCTGTGAGAAAATTGATAATTTAATACCTCCAATAGCTCTTTCCATCACACAGACACTGGTAAAAGCAAAACAAACCACATCTCTTGACTGTACACACTTCTGAAAGCCTTTGACAATACACAGGTATAAGAGCAACTAAATGGGACTAGAAAAATGGGTGCCAGCGAGTGTTGCTGCAAAACGCACCCTGTAAGAAAGCTGGAAGGGTGCTGTTGCATTCTTCCAAGTCCTTTCTGAGGGTGGCAGCAGAGAGTTTTTCATTGAGCTACCCTGCAAACCTGAGCACAGCTTCCACCCCCACCACTGTGTGGACCCTGCTGGCCTCAAAAGTACAAAATGGGCTCATGGAAGTGTGTCCCATCGTGCTCTGTAAGAGGAACTAGAACAGGCCAGCTGAGCTGGGCCTACAGTGATAAAGGCAATTAGGTAACTAGCCCAGATTCCTTAATTATATTGCCCAAGTCTAAATTCAAGTGACCTCTGTCTATCTTCTCTATCTGCTAACTCAGAAGTATTTTCTCACTGCTTTTTGGCCCTTCTGCAGCTTACCTGGAGATGTCTATGATGGAGCTACCTGAATGACAGTTCTCCTCTAAAAAATAGCTGTTACAGACCAACACTGGCATAATGTAATATAGGATTAGTGCCCTGAAGAAAAAAAAAAAAAAGAAAAATACTCCCAGAAAATCTTCCACCTTTCAGACTCACACCCATGCTGGAGAGTGATGCCGCAGGAAAGCTCTCATCCACTGGGACCTACCTCAAAGGGACGTGGTTACAGAGACAGACGATGTCCATTTGGTTTGCTATAGTTTGAGGTATGATCTACAACCTTCCTCAAGTGGGTTCAGCTCTTCAGAAAGAAGATGAACGTGGAGCAAATATGCTGCTGGTAATTGAGCTCTATACCCAGCTGCCCTCCCCATCCTAAAATTTAATCTTTCTTCTTTCAATGCCACTTGACTCAAAACAGTGGGATTTTATACACTGTCAGTATGCTCCAGGAGGTTCCTTCGCAAGTCATTGATATGTGGCAGCAATAAAGTTCGATATTTAACTGTAAAAGTTTTTCAGCAAACTAGGACTACCCATGCCCCTATTCTCTTCTTCTGCTTTCATTGAAGGATGAGCTGAAGCCTGAACCATGGATAAGAAGTTAACCCCAATAAGATGTGGGCTGGTTTCCCTCCAGGAACCTCCATTCTAATACCTCTAGAAAACCAGCTTTTCTCCTTCAGACTTTCAGGCTGGATGTTAATGAACTTAACCTTTTCAATGAGCACGAGTTACCCAGAGAAAATACCAGTAAAGACACACAAGCAACACAGAGTACACACCGAGGTAAGCAAAAGCCAGCTCACTTCAATTTGGACCAGGTAGCTGTAGTCAGGGAGGGCTGCTTCACCACCACTCCACTGGCTAATGGCTCACCAAGTCCTGGCTTAGCAATTATTTCAGTGGCATATCTGTGCTAATAGCCCTAACTTCAGACACAGATTTAATTTGTTTGACATTAAATTTAGGGCTTCAGAGACCTCTATGATGAATTTCATTAAACAAAAAATTCTATAATGTAGTATTTATGATTAACTGTGCATAAAAATGGTAACTATAATTATGCTCATAATTCCACTTTATGTTGTTATCATAATAATTGATCAAAATCTTTTACCCCACAAGCATTTTAAAAGGTTCACTGTAAGAGAGAAACTGTCTTAAGACCACACCAAACCCAGCTTCTGCAAGCAATCCCCAGATACAGTCCCTCCATCCCAGGCCTTCTGATGCAGGAGTCTTTTGAATAGCCATTGCAACTTTCACAGAATGTGAATCTCCCCTCTGTTAGTTTAAAGACATTCCCCCTTTGTAATATCTCCCCATGCCCTTGTCAAAAACCCTCTCCAGCTTTCCTGTCAGCCCCTGTTGGTACTGGAAGCTGCTATAACATCTCCCTGTCGCCTTCTTTTCTCCAGGCTGAACAAGCCCAGCTCTCTGCCTGTCTTTACTGAAAAAGTGGCAAGGGGAAAGCAAAAAGATAAAAGTCCATTTGTAGATAGAAAAATGCAGTTGAAGAACAAACTCTAGCTTCACTTCTGAAATGGCCAGCTGCCCTACCTTTCTGCTATCTTTACTTTTCATGGCTTCGAGGCACAGGCTGCAGCAAAAGAACACATTGCCTGTTTTTGAAGATAATGGACATTAGACTGGGGAGATAAAACAGATTACATAGGCAGCTGAATAATTATCTCCCAGCCTTTATGTTTGTACCACATTACAGCCAGGGACTGGAAAGTGCTTTAAAAAGGTGTCAAAGTATTACTGACCCAAACTGCCAGTAGCTCTAGCTCTGGAATAGAGGGATTAGATAACTGTCTGTTGCAGCCAAAAACTAAATCTCCTAATTTCAGCTGTCTTCTCCAAGCCACATAAAAGGTAATAAACAGCTCTGCTGCCAATGTTTTGGTCCTGGCTCTCCTCAGCAATATTCCTTGACAAGTTTTGATTACATCATGCATTCATTGTGTCCTTCCTTACATCTGCTGACATATTTGCTGCCATTCTGTATGATTTTACTTGGAAATACATAATGTTCCCCAGCATCTTTCCCATGGCTGTTGTGGCATGGGCCAGCTGTTCCCTAATTTCCACCAGAGCTCTGATCACAGAGATAAAGACATCATACTCACTGGTTTAAGTAATCCACAACAGACAAAATCCAAAAGATGGGAATTCATTTGGGATGACCAAAAATATAAAATAGGCTATTTTCAAGCCCTAACAACCACAGCTTTTTAGGAGCACATAGCATTTTAATTTTGTATTTTCCAGCCAGTGTGATTGTCAGTTCAGTAAATCCCTTGTTACAGATTTGGAAAAACAAGTTTTACAAAGGCCATGATTACCAGCAAAAGCTAAAAATCCTCCCAAAAAGACATTCATGACATCTTAAGACAAGCTTGGTGAGACATGCCATGGAAACTGGGGCAAAAACCACAAAGTGTCACATAGCAGGACTTCTTTTATCTCACCACATCTTCGTTACTTTGCCTTTCTTTTCTTCCCCTTTCAGGTGTCTCTTTTTCCTCTGATGAGGGTTTTGTATCTCCATCCATCCATCCCAACAGCCAGCTGTATCAGCTTTGCACTTTCTTCCCCATCTCCATGGATATTTCCTCCCTTACTCCTCTCTAAGAACTCTTTTAGGATCACTCTAATGCATCTTCAGAGGACAACATGACAGGGCTACTCTCCATCACATCTGTCACCCCTCCAGCCCTGCTCCAAACCGTGTTCACTGCTCCCTCTCCTGCTAGTTTCTGTTAAGTTCTCAGATCACTGTACAATGCTTTTGCTCTTCCTAAAGTACTGCTGCCCATCCCACACCAAAGAGAAATAAAATCAGTGGGATGAACTTTCTTGCTGTCTCTAACACAGGACAGAGATGTAGGATTGCTTCAGCTGCCAGGATCCTTGTGCAGAATTCATTAGAAAAACTAGCCTTTGTAGGCATAGCACAGAAAAGGCTTCTTCACCTCCACCATTAGTCATGCTTGTCAACCTCCCTCATCATCAGCTAATGCCAAGACACAGGGTGCATTTATAACACTTTTTTGGCACTGAGCATGGCTGCCTTCTCAGGAAGGGAACAAGTCTGCTTTCCAGCCCTAATGTGATCGACGAAGTTTCTCTACAGGCTCCAGCTATGCATGGATAGTACCAATTTATATTTTACCTTTCGTTCAGCCTGGACAGGGAAATATTAACTGCATCAACAGGACAGAGGGACTCAGACACACACCACTGACTATACTCAGCGCGACATGGTACAACCAGTGCTTTTGTGATGTGCTGTTCAGGAGTGAGTGAGTTCACAGTCCTGGGTATTAAATCAGAAAAGGAGACTGAATTTCAGCAAAGGTACAGAATATCACAAGCCCCCACCAAGTACAGATATAACAGTTTTTATATCAGCCTTCTCCTGTACTTCTCAATGTTTCTCTCATCTAATCTGACTTAACCCTCACCCACCACCACTGCCCTGGGTGCCTCTCAAGGCACTGCAAGAGGCAGTAGATTAGCCAGCAAATCTTGCTGCCTCCAGCACACTTTGATATTTCCCATAATCGAGGTATCTTCAAATACATGGGTACTGCAGCTGAAAACCAATGCATATATCTGTCCCCAGATGTTCTTATCCCTACAAAGCAGTAGCCTGACTTGTACAGCTGTTTTCTCAGCAGAGAACCAAGTGAGACAACTGGCTGTAGAGCAACAGATCTCTGCTCAACCTTTAGATTCAGCCATTCTGACATGTAAATTGTCAAAGTCCAAGATCCATGCTTTGGTTTTCTCAGGCTTGCCTTCAAGACATGCTGTTCCCCTGTCTTCTCCAGTGGTTAAACTGCACCTCAGTGTGAAAGGGGATCTTCAGTGGGTTGGGGCTGGCTGCTCACAGGATCAGGCTGGGAGTTTCTCCCACATCCCTGGGCTCGTTTACACCAGAATAGCACCTAATCCTTGGTATCACAGCTCAATTTAAAAAGCCTCTCCATAGAGTTTTAAACTTATTGTCAGCACATAGCTGGAAATTAGCAATAAGGGTCCCTCCTAAGGCTATGCCTGGAGCAGCACCACTAGGTTATTCATCCTTGCTCCAGCAGTCTAAGGCTCAGGAACAGCTTCAGGCAGAGACAACTCCCCATTCAGGCTTTGACTGAGGCTTCCAACTATTCTCAGTTAAAAGTTGGGTGATGCAGGTACACAAGAGATCACAGGAATACCTGACTGCTGACAGCAGTCCACTGGTCCAATACATTTTGCACCTGTGCTCATACAGTCTGCAAATGTTTGGATGAATAAGGAACCAAGTGGACAGCAAGAGCTGTTCCCTGAATAACCAGGGCAGTAACACATTTTCTTCCATGCAGGGCAGACTCAAACACCTATGCACAGAGTTCTATTACTATGTTCAACTTCCAGAACAGTTCTTTTAAGATGTCCATGGCCTTGTTATCCCTATGACACTGCCTGAATCAAACACCTGTGGTGGGCTGCATGAAACAAGGTATTAATCACTTGTCAAGAATTACCAGAATATCTGTCAAGTGGTTTGCAGAGGAGTACGGCTTGCCAGGATGAACAGTTGGTAATGGTAGCATATGTTGTAGCTGCGCTCTGCAAGTGCATCTGGCTATTGCAATCCTCCAGGAGCTTTCAGTTTTCAAAAACTACACTGCAAATTGATCCCAGCCACCATTCAGGAGTATTCAGCAATTTGTTAATATTTGATGTGGCAAAACTCCCTGTTCTGCATGTTCACTGCAAGTTCTGGAGTGTGACATATAGTTAAAAAATTACTGAAAGCAGTCCTGAGGAGAAAGACTTGGGGGTAATAGCTGATGAGAAGCTCAACATGACCCAGCAGTGTGCTCTTGCAGCCCAGAAAGCCAGCTGTTTCCTGGGATGCATCAGCAGCAGCATGATCAGCAAGCCAAGGGAGGTGAGTCATCCCCTCTACTTTGCTTTTGTGAGACTCCACTTGCAGTACTGCATCCAGCTATGGTGCCCCCAACATAAGAAGGACTCAGACCTGTGGGAAGAAGTCCAGAGCAGATGCTCAGAGAGCTGGAGAATCTCTCCTATGGAGGCAGGCTGAGAGAGCTGGGCTTGTTCAGCCTGAAGAATGCTATGGAGAGAACTTAGGCAGCTTCCATTGCCTAAAGGGACCAACAAGAAAGCTGGAGAGGGAGCTCTTGGTAAGGGCATGGAAAGATATTACAAAGGGGGACTGTCTTTAAACTAACAGAGGAAAGATTAAGATTAGGTATTAGCCAGAAGTTCTTTCCTGTGAGGGTGGTGAGGCACTGGCACAGGTTGCCCAGAGAAGCTGTGGCTGCCCCATCCCTGGCAGTGTTCAAGGCCAGGTTGGACAGGGCTTGGAGCAATCTGGTCTAGTGGAAAGTACTCCTGCCCATGGCAGGGGTTTTGGAACTGGATGATCTTTAAAGTTCCTCCCAGCCCAACCATTCTATGACTTTATGAAAGACAGTTAAGATATAAATATAGAAAGCCAGAGCAGTTTAAAAAGACTGAAGAACAACACAGTACCATGCTGAAGACAGGAGGTTTAGTCCAGTAAATATGTTCTCTGCTTGCGCAACAATAGTCCAAAGTGCAGATCTTCATAATCCTTGTATAGCCACTACAGAACCAAAAAGGAGCAAAGACTTTCTATTGATATGAATTTTCAGCCATAAGGATTTGCAGTGGGCATGTCAATGACTACCATGACTTTCTTGGAACTGAGCAGTTCAGCATGTTCCTGAGCAGCTCACAACTGGAGAGGAAGCTCTTTGCCCCCTCTTTCTTGAGCTAATTACTGCTGTTTTGTAGCATGGAGCTCAGAACTGCATCTTTCACGGGGATTTTATCAAAATGGAATCATTTTCTGAGAAAAATAGGATTTGCTTTTTCCTCATCACTGCTTAAGCACTATGCACAGGGTATTCCAGGGTCTGGACTTTTGGAGCTGCTGAAGCCTTTTTGCTTTGCTTAACTAACATGGAAACCTTACACTAAGGGTCTAGCCTAGTTATTTGGGCAGGGGGAGACCCTTGCTGCAGTTTGCATACCAGTAAATGTCAAAAGAAGTAACACTGGGTAACGCTGAACAGCTGCTTTCAGTAGGTGTATCAGTGCCTCATTCAAGGAATTGAATTCCTTGGGATGATGAGGCTAATAAAGAAGTGCATCTTCTGCACCTCAGGTCCCTGCACACAGAGAATATACCTGTCCTCCATCTATGCAGGGTGCAGAGATTTTCATCAGGGGTGGAAAGGCACTCAGATGACTCAGAGCATCTCTACCAGATAAATACTAATTCAAGTCAGACCTCTGGCAAGGCTCGCTGCCTGCACTTGACATGTCTAATTTCTGTTAATGTCTCACAACTATAGTTCTGAAGGGTATGTAAAGATCACAGCCTTAAACTCCTCCTGCAATGCAAAGCTAATTTCAGAAAGGAAAAACAACAGAGCAAGATGCCTAACGCAGATGGAAGATGCCCCAAAAAGCTCAGTGGGATACCAGATGGGTGGGAGGAGACAGATGTTGAATGCAGAAACTAATGCAAATAGTGTCTTCAGTGGGCTTTGATCAGGTGTTTGTAGGAGACACATGCCACTATTCTGTGTAGCATATATTCTCAACATCATCATCATGGGTACATCGAATCCCTCTGATAGTAATCTGACATGACAACTGTGATCAAAGCCAGCAATTCCTCAAAGCCAGCAATTCCTCATGCCTGCGTGGTCCCAGGTAAAGCCATTGCCAGCACAAATGGGAAATCAGCCATCAGGTGACTGCTGCAACTGTGTCTGGAACATTGCAAGTTGCAACCTTAAAGTCTTGAAAAAAAAGCTTATCTTTCAAAATCAAAAAGCTGCTCACTTTCAGCAGTATGCTCCAAAGAAGCAGCAACATGCTCACAGGCTGCAGAAGAAAGTGTGATGAAAGCCACAGCACAACACTGCCTTGCCTGGGAAGCCTCATGTCCAGGAAAGAGCTTGTAACCCTGACTGCATAGAGCCGGGATGAGACTGGAAAGCTGGAGTTTGTGTTGTAGACATCTACTAGGCCTCTTTATTCTAGTGAAAAAAAAAAAAAAAAGTCTTCTACCTTTTCTTTGTAAAGCTACCCTCAAAGTGTGAATTGAAATGCAGCCATTTACAGAACGAAACAGAGAGGAGAGCAGCTTCCAAAATAGCTCCTTTTCCCTCCTTACACTTGTGGGCACAAGATAATTGGAAGAAAACAAGCATGTAGGTTGCTAAAATGCCTTTTTTTTTTTTCTTTTTTTACTTTGCTAACTCAACCCAACTATAGTGGAGGGGCCTGATTTGGAGAAAACTCCAGGAACAAACTTGCCAACGAAGTTTTAATTTGGCAAGCACGTATTCTTTATTGTGGCGCCAGGAGACACAGGGAATAGCTCCTCCTAACGTGTGTCTGTATTGCTGCATAAGCCGTCATTATATAGCTACAGAGCATGTATACGTATTCATGAGGCTACGTATGGATTACATTATTTTCCAGAAAGTTCCCTTCATGCATACAAAAATATGGTGGGGATCCCTGGAGTCGCTTACTTCTTCCAATAATCTTCATCACTGCTGGCAGCCTTTGGAGCACCCACAGTAGATGCTGACACCAGCTTAATTGGTTCGTTAACAGCACAGACATAACAATCATCCCATCCTCCTTCTTATCAGTTAGTTTAACTGCAGCCCATCCTGGGCCCCTGCCTTTCCAGATCCTCCTTATCTCTACATCCGGTTCTTCCACCCTGTTTTTCTTGCATTCATTCTGTACTAAGGTGTCATGGGTTCAGCAGCAGCAGTCATTTTTCTCCTTTTTGGTAGCTGGTGCAGCACTGTGTTTTTGACTTTTGGCCTGGGAACAGTGCTGATAACACCAATGCTTTGATTACTGCTTAGAATGTTTTGGTCTGGCCAAGGACTTTCTGAGTTACATGCTCTGTCAGGGAGGAGGGGAAGCTGAAAGGAAGCAAAGACAGGGCATCTGACCCAAACTGACCAAAGAGGTATTTCATACCACAGCGTGTCATGCCCAGGATGTTAAAACTGG
The DNA here is from genome assembly GCA_025448015.1 of Bolborhynchus lineola. Classification (NCBI taxonomy): domain Eukaryota; kingdom Metazoa; phylum Chordata; class Aves; order Psittaciformes; family Psittacidae; genus Bolborhynchus; species Bolborhynchus lineola. Next base: position 196 of record JAOEHX010099430.1, on the reverse strand, counting down.
GGGCAGGAACCCGGAAGAGTTCAGTTCACGGCTCGGTTGTCAGGTGGTGAGCAGTTGTATCCTCTTCCCTTGTATTTCCCTTGTCATTATTATTATTGGTGGTAGCAGTAATGATTTGTGTTATACCTTAGTTACTGGACTTTTCTTATCTCAACCCCATGGGAGTTACATTCTTTCGATTCTTCTCTCCATCCCC
>JAOEHX010099366.1:0-59328 GCA_025448015.1 Bolborhynchus lineola | reverse complement strand
ATGCAGCTTATCAGTTTCTTACACCACCTAGTTCCCATCTTTTTGCTGAAGTTAGGACAAAGCGTAACCACGAGATCCCCACCTCGCTCTACCCTCCGCCTATTACGGGAACCGCTGTGAAGTACACGTTCCTGGTATACCAGGTGTGACTGCATCTCACCCCGAGAGGCCCTGAAAGTCCATGTTCCCTTATGTGTGGACAATGCTGCGTTTTAAATATAAGTTCAATTCCACATTTCCTGATTATCCCACAGTTGGCAAGACCGTCTGCTGAAGGTTTCAGCATTGACCAAAAGTCAGTCCTCCTTTGTTCGGCACTCTGTTATCTCTGAAACAAAGCTCTCTGATCCAATTCTCACAGAGGATCCTGCTAGCTATGCCAATTACAATGTCCTGGCCTGCTTGGTGGGTGTGCGGGGAGTTGATCTGTTATCACACTCTGTGCAGTTCACAGGAGAAACCACAGGCCCTGCAAACATTGAAAATTAACCATTAATTTTATTATAAACTTCCCTAAAGCTGTGTCAGGAGAAACAGAAGTCTTGATAAGCTATTATTCTTGTAGAAGATATGAAGTAGAGGGAGAAAAGGAGAAAGGAAGGAGAGAAGGAAAGGAAACAAAGAAATAGGATCACTGATTTGTGGATCCAGCATCGTCTTGGTCAGTGAGTTAAAATCCTTTTAGTGGTAGTCCTTTCAGTTGCACTCCCTGTAGTCAGTGATCTCGCTGGGGGCCAGGGAGGAAGGGCATGCCACTATTTTTTATGAAGTCAGGTTCTCTTGGAACTCTCCTACAGATCAGATTCATTGGCAGGGGATCTGGCCCAGGCTGGGTTCACATTGTGCCTTGATGGGCGCCACTGTGTTTGTGTTGATGTTTCCAGACAGTTTGTTGCAGCCTCCATGCAGTTGATCAAGGCCTCAAGGCAGGCAGCACAGACCCTGCTCTGCCCCTGCAGCGTTATCTGAAGTGACATCAGGCTGCTCGCTGTAAACAGGTGCTCAGCCTCTCAGGTCCTTCTGAGTGTTTCGAGGTGGTGTTCCTTGACCATCACAGCGCCTTTCTCATACAAAATAACGAAACATTTTTCATTGCCTTTTTAATATGCGTAGATGGTCTGGAATTTGGGCTTTATCTGCTCAGTTGGACTATTGCTGATCGCAGTAATGGATGCCAAGGAAGTTTGTTTCTGAAGGGTAATTTAGTCCTACTGTGGATGTGGTTACTTATGATACAAAAATGACTAATATGTTCACCTGCTGTTTATCCTGGCAGAATGTCTCCATAGCCCAGCCAGTTGTCTTCCATTTAAAAAGTTTCTGCCTGCACACCTGACTTCTGTTACCATTTTATTGTAAAACATCATGGGTGAGTGTTGAGAACAGTGAAATACAGCAATTGTGGGAAACCCTTCTTCAGTACCCCAGGATTTTTTTGCCCTCTGTCAAATTCTGATTGTCTTCTTACTGACACTGAAGAGTGCTTCTTACTGTTCATTTGAGATTCTTAATTTTCCAAGTGTGTTTCAGTCCTTTTGTAATATTATTCATAAGAGTGAGCATCTGAAGAACCATTTCTGCCTAGATTCCAATAGCTAGGTATTTGCACAAAATATATTTGTGCATATCTGCACACACTCACACATATATAAGTAGCTGATGCTTTTCAGTGAGCATTTAATAACCTTATGTGACTGAATTATATTGTGATTTTTTTTTTTTTTTTTTTAGTTCATGAAAGTAATAAATAAGAGTGTTCTTCATGTGAGCAAGTATCCCATGAGATTCACTCTATATTAAGATATGGTAATTGCTTCTTCACTGCCTTGTATCATGCATTGTTTTATGCTTGCATAGGATGGGTATCAAAAGGTATCAGTGCAAAACAGTATAGGTAATGGCAGAAGAATTGATGAAAGCAGTACTCAAGACAAGTATGGCCCTAATGGTTTCTTGCAATAGTATCACACTCATAAATAAATTTAATAAATCTATGTCTTCTGCTAAATGAAACAGAGGGATTAATTTATTTCTTGGGATGTAGACATGATGGATCGCATCTCGAGGCTTCTGATGCTGCAACAAGCTAGTGATTTATAGTTTGTCATCTATAATTGAGAGTTCCAAATAGAGGTGTTTATTACTCTTGCATAGCACCATGGCAGTAAAGCAACAGCTGTATGTAGTGGCTGCACGAGTATATGACTGTGATTCTCAGTTACCACAAAGGAGCTGAAAATCTAGCTCATAACTCTGACCTTTGGATTGAGCTTGTTTTCTTTCAATGTAGCATTCAAAGATCAAATAGTGTCCTTATTTTATGTGGTCCCAAAACTTACTGACACAAACCACAATTTTTCCTTGATTTCCTCCCCTCCCCCTGCCTATTGAGTGTGTTGGAAAAACTTTCTTTTCTAGTAAATTGGGACAGTGCCTTAAGAATTCTTGTTTCTGTAAGATCAAGTTTTCCTAACATTAACCTGTGGTCTGTACCATCAGATATGCGCGTGATTTTCTTGTTTTGACTGCCTGTCCATGTGTACCTAGGTGAAATAGGTAAAGTTGATTTGTATTGGTACACTGATATCTGCAGCTACAAATTGAAACTTGAGTGTATGAATTTTAAAACCGGAATAATCAATTGGTTTACTTTGACATCTTTTTAAAAATACATGAATTCTTGCAGTCTTTCTTTCACCAAGTATCAGCTTTCTTGAATCCAATGTGACTAATCATAATCATAAGAGTTTGTAGGTGTGAAAGTTGTTATTGATTTTCTTTGTTCTTGGTCTTGTATTCTTTTGTTTCTTAAGCTCAGAAAACCCCAGTTTTACTTAAAATGGGAAAACAGGGATTGTGAAGGAAAAAGGTACAAGGAAATGCTATTTAATGGAAGTGTTTTAAATGAGTGATGGTTTTTGATGGGAGTGAAATGTATTACCAGAGTAGTATGATATCATACTGTTAATTATGTATTCATAGCTTGCTACTATTCTTTATTCAGAGTAAATATTTTAAATCCCACTGTTTTAAAATGTTTGTTTGCCCTTGCTTCCAGCATGAAATTAAATGCTTTTCATGCCTAATAAAGGGGATCTATATTTTCATTTGAATATTTAAGTGTTTGTATTTACACCAAATTCTGCTGAATTGGATGTAAATATGAATTTATGACTAAAGGAAAAAAATGACGTGATTTCTGGAAATAAAAATATTCCCTTTCTTGTAAGAATAAATTATTAATCTCTTATTTATTGAGTGGTAAATGGAATTACTTGGACTGTATGTAACATTTGTCTGTGATTATCCAGGTTGTACCCACACTTGCAGACTGCTAGCTTGTTTTCTGCACTTGGAGAGCAGCCAGGACTGAGGCTTTAAGTACAGATTTAAATAAGACTTTTAATTTAAGAGAGACTTCCTACATTCTAACTGCCTTTTTGCACTTTTCAGGATGTCATTGTCATGACAATTAACTGAGACTTCACCCTGAGACTCTGTAAAAGTTTTCTATGGCTGTCAGTAACTAATACTTGACAGGCTGAGAAAGTTGGGGCTGCTCAGCCTGGAGAAGAGAAGGCTGCATGGAGGCCTCATAGCAGCCTTCCAGTATGTGAAGGGGGCCTACAAGTATGTTGTGAAGGGATCCTTCATCAGGGATTGTAATGACAGGACAAGGAATAAATAGGTTTAAGCTCAAACAGGAGAAGTTCAGGTTAGATATAAGGAGGAAGCTCTTTACTGTGAGGGTGGTGAGGCACTGGAGTGGGTTGCCCAAGGAAGCTGTAAATGCTCCATCCCTGGCAGTGTTCAGGGCCAGGCAGGGCAGAGCCTTGGGTGGCATGGTTTAGTGTGAGGTATCCCTGCCCATAGCAGGGGATTGGAACTTAATGATCTTAAGGTCCTTTCCAACCCTAACTGTTCTATGATTCTATATTACTGTGCATCCCAGTTACATTAGTTACCTTTATGTACTAATTGTAGCTGTTAAGCACAGTTATGTCATCTTGAAGAGATAAAAGCCAACATTTTTTTTTCTTTTTTTAAAGGGGGGAGGTATGGTAGGAATATGGAGCTCATGCAGACCATGGAATAGAAAAGCTTAGTGTCACTTCTGTTGTTTTAAGTAAGGCAATGGTGTAAACAGAGTAGCAAAATTATCTTACAGACGCTGATCCTGGTCTTCCTTTGTATATAGTGTGAAGTGGGTAGCTTAGTTTAGTGTGAGGTTTTGTTTTGTTTTGTTTTCCTGTTATGTGTCTTTCCACCCCCGTCCCTACCCCCTGACCTACTGGGTTAGGTTTTGAAAATATAAGATCATGTCAGTACAGAATCACAGAGTGGTAGAGGTTAGAAAGCGCCTCTGGAGGTGTTCTGGTCCAGCCTGCCTCTGCTTAAGCAAGGTCAGCTAGAGTCAGTTGGCCAGGACCATTTCCAGATGGCTTTTGAATTGTCTCCAACAAAGGAGACTCCACAGCTTCTCTGAGCACCCTGTGCTAGTGCTCAGTTACGCTCACAGCAAAGCACTGTTTCCTTATCTTCAGATGGAGCCACCTCTGTTTCAGTTTATGCCCATTGCCTCTTGTCCTATCACTGTGCACCACTGAAAAGAATCTGGCTCCATCCTCTTCGCACTCTATGGCCAGGTATTTGTGGACTCCCCTATACCTTCTCTTCTCCAGGCTGAACAGTCCCAGCTCTTAGTCTTCCCTCATAAGGGGGTTGCTCCCGTTCCTTCATTGTATATGTGACCCTTTTCTGGACTCTTTTATTTCCGTTTGTCTCTTGTTCTGAAGAGTCCAGAAGTGGAGCCAGCACTTCAGGTGTGGCCTCAACAGTGCTGGGTAGAGGGAAAGAATCACCTTCCTCAACCTGCTGACAGGACTCTTCAAAGGCCTTTTAATATTCTACTTTCTTACTGCAGAAGGCCACTGTCTCTCATCTTAAGCCACATAAAGCAAAGTTCTCTGATTCTCAAGTAATTTTGATAAATTTAGTTCTGGTTTTGAGGACTTCCAGGACATGATTTCATATCAAAGCCATAGAAACTCAGTTTTACCTTGGCATTCTTAAGCAGGAAAACTCAAGGAGAAATTCAAGAATGCAAGTCCCTTTCATCATACTTACTGGCCTCCAGCCTGCCTTTCCAGAGAGTACAGAGGGCACCTCAGAGCAAGCTTCTACTTTGCATCATGGAAAGACTCTCCAGCAAAGCTTATCAACTGAAGGATTTACCTAGAAAATAAGCTTCCTTGGAGCAAGGCCACAGTCTAGTTTTGTTTGTGTCTTGGATTCAGCAGTAGCAGTCATTTTTCTCAGTCTTAGAAGCTGGTGCAGTGCTGTGGTTTTGACTTTCAGCCTGGGAACAGCACTGATAACAGCAGTGTTTTCAGTTGCTGCTCAGTAATGTTTATTCTGACCAAGGACTTTCTGAGTCTCATGGTCTGCCAGGGAGGATGGGAAGCCGGGAGGAAGCAGAGACAGAACACCTGACCCAAACTAACCAGAGAGGTATTCCATACCACAGCACATCATGCCCACTATATAAACTGGGGGCAGTTACCCAGAAGGGTTAGATCACTGCTAAGGTGGGGCTGGGTATCAGTTGTCGTTGGGTGGTGAGCAGTTGTATTCTCTCCCCTTGTTATTTCCCTTATCAGTATTATTATTGGTGATAGCAGCAGTGGTTTGTGCTATACCTTAGTTACGGGACTGTTCTTATCTCAACCCGTGGGGGTTACATTCTTTTGATTCTCCTCCCCATCCCTATGGGAGCTGGGGGGGGGGGAGGAAAGCAGGGGGAGTGAGTGAGCGACTGCATGGGTGAGTTGCTGACTTGGCTTAAACCACGATAGTTTGCACTTACAGCTGCAAAATGCAAACAGTTTTTATGTTATGAGTTCTGCCCTAATGCTGATATTTTGAATGGTTAGGGCTTGTGAAAGGTGCAGGAGTGAATAACCAAAATGTCTACAAGGGAGCTGAGCAAAGTCAGGGAGCAGTGAACATCAGCTTTCTCAGGTTAAGAGAGAAATTGATTTCAGAGTTGTTTTTAAAGTCCCAGTAGAGCACTTTTCTGCAGAGAAGTGCTTATGCAAGTTTAATTTGAAGTATTTTGCAGGAAGCTTTTTCTGAAAAACTTTTTGATAGCTAACAGTCATTATGTTAGCATTGATATATAATAAGAGTTTGTGTCTAAAATATGTATATGAGAGAGTGATTATTAGATTCAATATATGAAAAAGGCCTTTCAATATGATTAGGGACAGAACCAAGTGTCAGCATTTTGCAGTGATTAAAAGTGCATGTATATATTTCCCATCTCTTGGGAGCTATTGCAACTCAACAGCATTGATAGTCACCAGTGGGAGTGAGAAATTTCACTTTATAAGAAGTCTATTTTTTGCTTGATACCCTCGAATAATTTTATGTACTAATTACTCTCAGTGGCCATGACAAGTGCAACTGTTGTACACCTGTGCCCTGTTCACGGCTCACTGCCCATGGTGCTGTTCTGAGCACCCTGCAAGTTGTTTGGGCTTCTCTTTTATTAGTTATTATTAGACTGAAAAGCTGTAAAATGTAGAATATGAGCTAGATAGTGACAGTGTCTTGAATAGGCAACTGTATAGAGGGACAGGACCTTACTAATTTATTTAGTAGCCTTCCTTTAACCAAAATGACACCTGGGGAGGATTGCTGTGTTGGATCAGGGTGGGTGCTCTCTATTCCAGGTGCTGTTTCTATGAGGGAACAGGCACTGGTTACTTTTGGAGAAAGAATCTGTTAAGGAAGTTCTGTAAATTTTAAAGCAATTTGAGATTGGCCAAACTCTGCTAAAGATGGTGGATATCTGCTCAGTGTTGGCCATCAAGCAATAGGGCACTGCGAGGCACAGTCTCTGCAGCAGCTCTCCTGGTACAGCATGGGCCTTCAGCAGAGCCCTGGAGGTTGGGCTAGTGCTGGGTGAGGCGAGGGAGGACAGCCCAGAAGTGGTGCAGGCTGCCCTCGCTTTGGTATGTTTTAGTCAACAAAAATTGGAGTTGCAGCAGTCTATCACATTTCTACTTTGGCAACCTAAGGAGAGGCAGGAATGACTGAAGTGTACCTAGCTGATCCTGCCTTCATGTGTGTCTTAAGCGTGGAGTGTCATCTCACGGGCTTTGAGGGATAATGTCACAAATGCTTTATGACTGCTTCTAGTTTCTTTTTAATATATGGAATTGCCAGGGAATGTAATGCTGGGCTTTCTGAAGCCATGTCATTTCCATTCACAAGTCCAGGAGATGTGCTGGCCTCTGTTAATACCTTAGAATTAGTACATTTTTCCTGTTTTTAGAAGTAGCACTATAGGTGTCCATTTGCTTGTAGAAGTCTGTGGGAAGTGGTTCAGTGTATTGCTCCCTGCAATTATAATTCTGTTAATAAAGCTGGTCTTTACTATGTATTAACTGTGGGATGTAGGAATTCATTTGGCTGAAGTTATAGCTGAACCTGCATATGCAGAGATTTTTGCCTTTCAAAAAAAAGATATTTTGATTTCTCCATAAGTGACACCTATATTCCTGTTCTGGAAACAGTGCCTTGATCATACACTTCTCACACTTAGCACGTTGTAAATTATTTAAACAATTTCATTTTAACATTAGAGATGTGACAGTTCTAACTAAACCGAAACTTCAGTACAGATAGGCTCTGTCAGTCTGACTTTAGGCCTGTGCCTAAAGCTCTAATTTAAGAGCTTGTGATGTTTCAGCTCAATCCATTTGTAGAAGCTACATAGAGCATTCAATATATGAGATTATAGGATGGATATCACAGACTGTTCCAACCATATCCAGTCCTTGCACAGTTCTTGCTCTTCTCAAGTACGTATTCAAGTTTATTTCTCCTTTCAGAGCAGCAGAGACTTCAGAAACAGCTTCTACCTGGATTGTAAATAACAAATAAAATTTGCTGCTGCTCTGATGTGCATGCTGATGAATCCACCAGGGTCATTTTGGGTTACATCAGCCAGTGAGCCAGGCATGCAATTGAGGTTCATCTGTTCCCTGTAGTAAAGTTAGCGTAGCTTAATGCTGACTCAAATAATCTCCAAAAAAGGTATATAATTTTGTTGGTGAACATTTTTCTTTATATTCTAATGTATTTCTCTACAGTACAGTATCAGTTGTTGGAAAAATCTGGAGCAGACTTATGGAATATTTCAGTATTCTATTTTGTATAGCTTGCACTTACCTGTATTTTTTTCCTGATTTGTCAGAAGAATTTGTGCTGTATTTTTCCATTCCTTGTGTCTTTGTCACATGTTATACGTGGTAACTGTTGCTGTACTCTCTCTAGAATTACTTATAGGTGACTATTGCTGTTAAAGGGATTCACACAGTGGTTCACACATCATTTCTTTTATAAATGTATTTGAGTTTTAGACTTGGTTTATATTTTAATTTTTGGTATGAAAGCTGCCTATCCATGCATAGGCAGTTTACGTATAAACTGTACTTAGTTTAGGAAGAAGGGCCCTAGGATTATGATACTCAGCTAAAGATACTTTACCTTTTCCTTGCTGCAGCATAGGAAATGCCACAAGCGGTAAGATTTTGACTGTGAGATGGTCTCTTCATTAAGCTACAACATGGGGCTAAGGAATTAAAAAGTGAAGCATAGAGGTGGCTGAAAAGCTGGAGCTACAGTGAACACTGTGGGCAAAAGGCTGAAGAGCTGTTTTGGGCCTCTTTCTTCCACCCTGCACAGACACCCCTGGAGATGAAAGAATTCTGCCAGATCTTCAGTAATTTTGGCTTCAACATTTCAGGCTTGTATGTGGTAAATGTAATATAAACGCTTTGGAGGACAGGAAGAGCTGATGACGTAATGAGAATGTTAGAAGACTCAATGAAAAGTTAACCCAACCTTTGTGTAATCAAAGTGTATTAAAATCTTTGTTCCCTAAAAGAATTTGGAATTCTGTAATCGTAATTTGGCTATACTATTCTTACTGGAATCTGCAATCACTTAGGTCTTATGCATAATAGATGATTTTTTTCCCTAACTGAAGCTTAATGCAAACTTAGTTTAAATATTTGAATCAGTATCTAAAAATCAGTATTTTGCTGGATTTTGCCATCTCATTTTGTTTGTTCAGCCCTCTTGATGTTTTAATTAGTGGTCTGAAAATGTTTTCAGCGTGAACATAAACATGGCTATGTGCCTTGCTGAATTGGATAGGCATATGAGTGTCTTAGTTTTGTTAGGACTGCTGACAGGTTAAGCATGTTCTTGAATAACTTCTGCAGTTGCTGCAAAATGTGAACCACCTTTTGGTCCCTGATCAATTTCCTTTTTTACCTGCATAGTTGGCCAGAGCAAAATGATCTTCAGTTTCTAAGATGACAGCAGTTTGCCTGATAAAGAAAGTAAGGAACATTTAATCTGCCATACTGTGGCATATAAGGACCTTTAGATAAGCAGCTTTGGATGGTAAAATGCAGTATTTCTTATGTGGGAGTAGCCTGATGGCTTTGGCATAGGCCACCTAACACTTTGCTTTCCAGATTTGCAGATGGAACTCTGAGAGTGTGACTGCGCAGACTTCACCTGCTCCCAGGCTCTGCCCCGACAAGGTAAATCTAGTGCTCATCATCTTAAATCATCTGGAATGTTGAGAAAAAATAAGAAAACTGGGTTAGTTGTATTGATTTGTGACTGAGCCATTTAGCTCTTGATTTAATATGTTATTGGCAAGTAACACACCTTGCATTGCAGAATTACATGCCTGTGTATTGGGTTTGTGTGGTAAGCAGGGGGGCTATAGGGGTGGCTTCTGTGAGAAGCTGCCAGAAGCTTTGCTTGTGTCTGATGGAGCCAAAACCAGCTGGCTCCAAGATGGACCCACTGGCCAAGGCCAAGACCGAGCCCATCAGCAATGGTTGTAGCGCTTCTGGGGTAACAGATTTAAGAAAGGGAAAAAGTCATTGGGCAAGAAGAAATGCATCTGAAAAGCAGTGTGAAAATGTGAGGAGCAGCCCTGCAGTCCCCAGGGTCAGTGCAGAAGGAGGGCAGGAGGTGCTCCAGGTGCCAGAGCAGCGATAACCCTGCACCCTGTGGTGTAAACTGTGGTGAGACCGCTGTGCCCCTACAGCACATGGAGGTCCATGGGGGAACAGATATCCACCTGCAGCACATGGAGTTCCATAGCGGAGCGGATATCCACCTGCAGTCCATGGAGGACCCCACACCGAAGCAGGGGGATGCACAAAGGAGGCTGTGACCCCATGAAGAGCTAGAGCAGACTCCTGTGGAGAGAGGAGTCTGTGGCCCTGTGGAGAGAGGAGTCCATGCTGGAGCACTACATGAAGAGCTGCAGCCTGTGGCAAGGACTGCCATTGGAGAAGTTCATGGAGGACTGTCTGCCATGGGGGGATCCTACGCTGGGGCAGGGGAAGAATGTGAGGTGTCCCACTCCTCAAGCAGAAGGAATAGCAGAGACGTGATGAACTGACCACAACCCCCATTCCCTGTCCCGCTGTGCTGGAGGGTGGAAGTAGATAAAATCAGGAGTGATGTTAATTTAAGCCCAGGAAGAAGAGAGGGGAAGGTGTTTTTAAAATTTGGTTTTATTCCTCATTATCCTACTCTGATTTTACTGGTAATAAACTCATTTCCCCAAGTCAAGTCTGTTTTGCCCATGACAGTAACTGGTGAGTGGTCTCTCCCTGTCCTTTTCCCAATCCATGAGCCTTTTGTTATATTCTCTTTCCCCTGAGCACCTAAGGAGAGCAATAGAGAAGCTTTGGTGGGTGCTTGGTGACCAGTTATCTACCACAGCCTGTTAACCAGCATTTTGTCACTACTGACTGATTTGGTTTTTACTTTCTAATGGAAAACAAATCCCTGGCTGGCAATGGCTGAAGTTATTTTTGTTGCTACCTCTAACTCTTTGTTAACTCTGATATACCACCTGCTGTTGGCCTAGATCTTGCCATGCAGCCAGGAAGCAGTGCAGTTGGTGTTGCAAGTTTCACCAGATGGCAAAGTTTAGAATAGTTTAGAAATTATCTCCCTCAGAATTTCCTTCTGAGAGAAAAGTTGACTTCTGACTAGCTGTGTTCTGCGCAAATCCTCCAAACACACTGCCTTCATCTGGCAAAGCACGATGCTTTTGGATCTGCAATGAGCTGGAGTGTGTGCCTTAGGGCTGCCTGCAGGTTGTCTGTCTCTGGGTAGATGCTTCAAGGACACTCCCTTTACAGCTGGGCTAGAACATGCAGCAGCTTTTTTGTGACCTGTATGGTTGGATAATAAAATCCATCCAAAAGACAGAGAGGATGCGCTATCCTGAACTAGCATTGTGCTACGTTTGTCCCACTGCTTCTGTAGGAGTTCTCTTGTTCTTTGTAAGCAGGAAGCTAAAGGGACAGACCCCTTAAAAGAGGCCAGAAACTCGAGATAAATGAACTTTTTTCTTCTTGTTGAATCTGCCACTTTTTGCATGTTTTGCAGTAGTTTAGTGTTTATAAAATAGTTCTGTACTATCAGGTGCAAAAGCTGACTTGGAGAAGCTGTGAAGGTGCCACACTTCTGGCTCATGTATTTTTCTGAATGCTGAAGTCCTCTGAATGCTGTTTTCACTGGAGGGAAGGACTTGCCTTCAGTCAGTGTGTTTAGCTTTTCCAAAGGCTACTAAGCTGCTAATGCCACATTGAGAGACCAGGGGACAAATGGTCCATTACCATGAGCATGTTGCTCTTCTTTTGAATATAGGAAGGTTTGCTGCATTACAGAAGTACTAAAGTCTTTTAAATAGTATATTAGTGCTGCAATACTAAACCTGTCCTTGTTTGATTCTTGATGATCCTGTTTTCAGTTACAATTTTAGCTTGCTCCTGCGTGTTTCAAATTACCACAAAATGGGCATGTAATAAGGAATTTTAAAAGAATGTTAACCGGTTATGTATTTTTAAGGAAGCAGGATGTCTTTTAGACAGCTATAGTGTTTGGGACTAGAGCCATTTTTGTTCAATGAAGGCTTTGTAAAGCACAGGCATGTTTGTTGAAAGGCAAGGTTGGCTTCTTCCCTTTGTTAGAGACTTAAGACAGGTATTTGATTTAACTAGCAGCACCTTTAGAAATGAAGCAAAAAGAATTTTTGTTATGATAAAATTTTAAAAGTGCAAAGTTGTCATATTTTGAGAATACATGTAAGTACAGAATGGCTGAAAGCTTGAAGTTTAGTTCATAGTAGATGTTCTAGCTAAATTGTGGTTGAATTAGTAGCTGGTAGGTATGCAATAGCAGTCTAAAGCAGGTTTTGATTGTTTCATGTAAATATTTAATTCTGAATTTGTTCTCCTGCAGCTGTGATGATGTGAGAAGCTGAGCAGCAATTACTATAGTTGACATAAGATTAATCATTAATGTAGGACAGGCAAAGTGAAAATGGCACTTTCAGCACTTTCCCTCTGGACTTACAGATACCCTTCAATTTCTGCTAGTGTAAGTTACTGAAATATATTTCCCTTTGCAGTGTTGTATGTCCTTTGCCTTGAAACAACAAGCACAAGCTATAGAGCCACTGCTCACTGGTGAGGGATGCAGAGCTTGCAAAGAATTCAGAGTGGCTTTTAGAGCAGGACTGTGAAGTTAAGCTTGTTTTTTGCCTCTGGCAGAGAGGCAAAAAGAACAAGTGCAGTTTTCTGCTTCTGAAAAAACTATATATGGATAGCTATTCTTTGTAATAACTGTCCAGGGCAGTTGGGTTTGACCTTATTGATTTGTAGAACTAGGAAGAATGAAAATCTCCAGTGAGAGCATTTCAAAAATTTCATTTATGTTGGTGGCAAAGTGCTAACAGGTAACTTGCCTCTGGGGGAACCCTTGCTGCCTGTGTATATATTGGGAAGTACTGGAGCTCATTTTCAGCTGATCTTGAAGGCAAACATTTGGTGCAGAGAGTCCAGTACCTGTGCTGTATGTGTAGTGAGTTCACCTGAGACTATTCTAGTCTGATCCTGTGGACTGAGAACCCATAAGCAGTTGTTACACCTCTGGTTAAAATTCACCTGTAATGAAACCAGCTCATGTGCTCTACGACCACTTTAGGAATTAAATCAAGGCATAAAAAGTGGAGATCTCTGGGATATCCTATTCAAAAGTGAACTCATATGAGCTCAGTGGTGACGTTGACTCTGTGTAGTGCAATGTTGTCTAGGGGTATGCAGACTGCTTTCTGAAAACTTGATCTGAAGAGAGAGATGGAGAACAAGCAGGTATTTCTCTGAACTCTTCATCTTCACAGAGGCTTTCCTGTGACGTTGCATGAGTTTAACCTTCTCACCTTCATTTTCATACTTTTATTTTAGCATATCTTAAGAATTAAGTTAGTGCTTATGGAATGGTCAAGGGTTTCCAAAGTTTATTCAGGCTTCCTTGTGATAGTTAGGATAGCACTGAAGCCCCTGAAGTTGAGTGGTCTGGAAAGATGTGCTCTTGTGAGAAATTAATTTTTTTTATTGAAGTTTGAATCTCATCACAATTCGAAACCATTTGTTTTGTAAATTCAATTTGCATTGTGACATTTTTAGAATGAATCATTGTTTTAAATTGAAGCCAAGTGCTGAGTTCGGAGTTAAAAATTTATGTCAGAGTTGACTTGGTGAGAGGAATGACTGAAAAACTCAAATCTCTGCAGGAAAATGAGAACTCTGTCGAACGACTGATGGGTTGTTTCAGAGGCAATTTTTTTTTTTTGAAAGAACGTGGCTACGAAGGGGAAGTAACTGGGGGGAAGTTTCTGCTAATTCTGCTTTTTGAAAGTCCCCAACCTCTTCTGCAAAAGGAAGAAAGCTGGTTGTTGATGTGTGGGATATTCCAGGTTCTGCCTGACAAATGGCAAGAAGTCATTTGATGATGAGCAAGTTGCTTTTGAAGTGCAAGAATCTGGCTGATGAGTAGCTGGAACCATTTTCAGTGTTGTTTAACTTCACTGAGGGGTAGCAGGGATAAATATTTCATAACTGGGTGATGTCTCAGATTTTTGTTTCTTGGGTTTAAGACTGCTATCCCATCTACCAAGCAGTCATTTTAATTCATGTTGTTTAAGAACTTCTTGCTGACAAATCTTTGTGAAAGTGTTTGCCTTTGATCTGTTCTACCTGAAGCAGCCTGCTGGAACTTGGTAGATGCTAATGCAGTGACTGTGCTCTTCTCCTTCTTTCTTCATAGTGGGAAGAGAGCTGGCTTAGATGTGGTCTTTTCTAAATGAAGCAGCTTATAAAATTCATGAGAGGGGAAAATAGGGGGCAATGGTAACTGTAGAACTAGAATTTAAGCTGCTAGTGTTATTTATTTTACCTAATCTTAAACCAATGAGCTGTTGTCTACTATATTTCATACTTTGATAATGATGTAGAAAGTTAGTGATCATCTCTCACACTACAAAAGGAATAGACAAATTAACTGCAAGTCTTGACTCTTTCTCAACTAACTGTCTCCACATCTGACGGATGAAAGCCTGTGTCCAATTAGATAACATTCTGGTTTCTGTTTGTTGGGATTTTTTGAATTTTTTTTCTTTTATTTTCTTTTACAAGATGCTGCTTATCACATTGCATGACGGAATTGTCTGCTTTGGATGTCTGGAAGAGACAGATGCAACCGTGCAGTTAATGAAGATTATTTTTCCTGTCCTCAGTTATGCCTTCAGGAGCATTTAGCAGTTAACAATGTCTACTGATTATTCAGAATAGTATTTAGAAAAAGAAATGATAAAAGCTGCATCTTTCTGATTGGTGATTACGATCTATTTAAGATAGAACGGAACTGGAAAAATAGCCATTTTTTTTTTAATTTTTTTTTCCCTAGTCCTGTACTTTAGGAAAGGTGCATTAGTGAATGAAATGTTCATCACCATCCCATGTAATGCAGCTCTTGATTGCAAGCTTCCTCTGTAATTCTGGTTGTCTTTGAATTAGGAGCCTTTAAGAGGATAACTCAAGACTACGATGACCTAGAAGTTTCACTGTTGACTAGACCACTTGTGTGAAGTGAAAACAGATTTTTAAGTGTCAAAATTTTAGATGTTTCTGTATGGGTTTAGAGATAGCCTTGCACTGCACACCAGTGCTTTCAGAGGTTTTTAAGAATATTTCTTAATTTTCTTGTTGTACAGGATATTGGAGGTGTTATTGATATCTGGTGGGGTGGAAGCAGGATATGGATTATACGGGTCTATTTGGTCTGGTGTTTAGACAGGTAGAAGTGGAGCAGCCATAGGAAATAGCAGGAACACTGTTTTTCTTTCTGCTTTGTCACCTGGCTTACATTGGTTGACTAGACAGTTCCTTGCTTCATGTTGGTGTTTGGGCAGAAATCTCCGAGAGACAGAAGGGTGAAGCAGAGTAGAGCAAATAGAATCTGAAACTATTTTATGTATGTATGCCTAAGAATAAACAACTTTGCTTTTCTGTTTTTTAAGGGTGGAGGATATGTACTGGAGAAGCCTCCATATCTCTTTGTTTTTCTTGGCCAGGTAGAGAAATTTAAGTCCCCAAAACAAACTACTTCTTGGCACAGGAGTTGCAACACTATGTATCTTGGTAAACAAAATCATTGCTTCCATTATCTTGTAAGAACAAAATAGAAGTATTTTGTCAGTTTTCTGACTGCATAAGTTATAGCCTTATAGGCTTCAAATCCAAAATTAATGCTTTTATTTAGATTGGCAGATTAGTTGTTTTCTTTGCTGTTCATGATATTGATATATTTAACCCTCTCCACAACCTCAGTGTGTCATTTGGAAACAAAATAAGAAAATCTTCAGGTCATTGTTTCTCTTCCTCTGACTCAGCTATTCAGCCTGCAGAAGCTGCTCTGCATCAATGAACTTGGATAAGGGTGTATGTGTATAGGTAAAATAGTTCCAAAATTCCAACAAACTAATTTAGCAGTGATTAAAAACAATTTACAGACTTGTGAGTCCTCCCTTGGCAACGTGCACTGACATTGCACCTAGGTTGGGTTGTGCCTTCTTCGTGTGGGAGAACTTGCTGCCTGTGTCTCATCTGAACTTTCAGTTTTTCTTATGTAAAGTCTAAGAAAAGACTCAATTGTCTCCTTAAAATGATCCTTTATCAACCATTTTTATAGCAATTTCTTCCTTACTGAAACTGTATTTTCTTTTTGTTGTCGAACAAGTGTTTCAGTTTCTGATCAATTTCTGATCTGGTGAGCTTTGGTAGAATTTGTAATATCAGTAAATCCTTACATTGCAAATGATTTTGCAAAATCTTTAGACATGCTTCTAGATTCCGTATCTCACTCCCTAAGTTTTGAGAAGTGTGGAAACCAATTCTGCCTCTTCCTTCTGGAAGTCGGGTTGTATGATTTTCTTAACTGTAAGCTGGATGAGAGTTTTGGGCTGTCTTTTTGACCAGTCTTTCTTTAGGATTTTTGACATGTTGTCATTTATGAGATAAAGCTCCGTGTTATTCTTCTCAATTTGCAATACAAAGGTGTAGAGGGAGAAGGAAGCCTTTGAAGTAATTAGTGATTTTAAAGTTTCCAAAAGAACTTATAGATTGCTTGAATTCAGTGGCTCAAGCATTTTCATGTTTAGTCCATTTGTCCTGCATCTTTCTACATGCAGAGGAAAAAGGTGAAAAGGAAATAATAATACGTTCCTTGAAATCATAGTGTTCTTAGCAGGAGGAAGAAAGGAAGGAAGGAAGAAAGAAAGGAAGACAGGAAAGAAAAAAGGAAAGAAAGAATGAAGCAAGCATGTATGTGTTCTTTTAGTTCTTTTGAGCCTCTGTCCTATTTTCTTTCTAAGCTACGAGGTACTAAACAATTAGATATACAAAAATCTGTTTCTTTTATTCAGCTCAGCTGCATGTTGGTCTGCAGACAGTTCTGTTGATTCAAATTGAGTTGTTTCTGAATAATGTGTGAAGAGTTAGAGCATATTTAGAAGGTCATGTTTGATTCTGATGAGGATACAGCTGTGGGAAAGTGTTCAAAACATGTATGAGTTGCAGAAAACGGCTGTATTACAAATGGGCAATTATGCAAATGAGAATGTGGTCTTCCATTTCTGAAGATATTTTCCTTCAGCAGTGAAACTGTATGTTTTAGTGTTATACCAACTTAGCTCAAGGTGATGTGCAGAGCATTTCACTTATTGTCTGCTGGAGCAATGGACTGTTCTTGCATTTATTTCAAAATTCTATCCTATGGGTTTGTACATAAAATTCCAGTAGAAATAAGGTTTTCTTATCTTTGATGGTCCTTTTGAAAGCAGTTCATGAACATCACCCTAGAGCACAAAACCAGTGACCTAGGGTATAATAAAACTCATTGTTTGTCACTGATGCCGAAGTATCTCTGGAGAGGAAGATAATGGGTTTATGCTGAACTGAACACCAACAACATTTTTTTACTTATTTTTTTAGGTGTTAAAGTTGTCTTAGCCAATTGAATATGCCAGCAGAGTGTTAAATGTGTGGAGTCGAGTGATCTCGACTAAATTGACTAAATGATATCACCGATGTCAGTGTATCTTCTGTAAAATAAAAAATGTGATGGCAGCTGTGGTAACAGTAACTTGGGAGCCCTGCACCTTTCCCAAAGGCCTTGATGGCTTTTGTATATGTGTGTGTTAAGCCATTTTACAGGGTCACTGGTTTACCCATATTTTTGGCCTGATCCAGATGCATACCTGTGTGAGTTATTAATTTTAAGCACGAAGAATGATTTTGTTATCATGTATTGAAGCTGTGCAGAAAATAAGTGTCAGCCTATGAATATGTATTAATGTTTCCCCAACTGGAAAAATCCTCTGAACATTTCCTTCTGAGATATCGTTGCTCACTAATGTGGAGACATAGCAAGTCTGTCTTGGAAAATTATATAATATCAAATGCAGGGCATTCTATAGGTTGTGACACTGAAAACAGACTCTGCAATGTGACTGCTTGAAATTTGCTGGATAATCATAGTGTGATGTGATGCTCAGGAGGTGATAGTAAATTCCTATTTTCTTTACACTGTGTTGTGTTCATTCCTGGGGTAAGCTGGAGGCATACGTATTTTTGGACTAGGTTTCATCAATGTCTGCAACACAGGCCCACTGACTGAACTGGTCAGACCTATTTGGTTTATAGTCTTCAATAAAACTGTACCAAATGTTGTCAGTACTGTGCTGTTTTACCACCACCACTTGATTCAGTCAACAGTTGTGAAAAAAAGCCAGAAGAACTAACACTGGTGTAGTTCTGTCTGCTATATTTGAATACAGAAGATGTAAATAAGCACCAAATCATTGTTTGATCCAAAATATCAAATTATCTAGAGGGATAACTTTTCGAACCTTTTTGTTCTATTAACATCCTTGATAAGTTGAATTGTAAGGTCAGAATAATCACTGCCATTACTTAGTGATTCTGAATGTGAGGATATGTGGGTATATGTGGTATTAGTTTGTAGTCATCTTTTTCATTTGAATTATTATTTAATCCCCATTATAAGGAAATATTGGAAATAGGGAAGTAGATTCTGTGAAAGAGACAAAATTGCAATTGAAGCATTGCATCCAAAGGAAGCAGCACGCAGTATACTGAAAAGTAGACTTCTTCCAATATGGAAATACATATCGGTTGAAAAACTTGTGTTTGCCACAAGTTTTGAATTGAACTCATGAATATGATGAAGCTGTACTTGGCCCTTTCTCATCAGCACTTCTGTGAAGTTCCTATTCCAAATTTCAGCATGTGGTTGAGGTGTCATTTGAAATAGCTTCTGTACAAGGTGTCCAAATGCACTTGTAACTTCATGTTATGCAACCTTTTAAGTTACATTTAAGTATGTTTAATGTGCTTGTTGCCAAATTATTATAGGTAAAGGCATGTATGTCTTTTCTTTTGCAGCCATTTGATTCCTATGAATATAGAATGACTTTTGCTTATGACTGTAACAAGTGGTATCGCATGGTATCTGGTGACCAAGGATCTGACTTCAATTCCTCTCTCTTTGTAAACTGATGTGGCAGGGAAGAGCCTGTGGAAAAAATGAGAACAATAAACAAGGTGCTGTAATGTACTAGTGAGTGCCTCTGAGTACAGGCATAATAGAGCTATGTAAGAAATAACACTTGCCTTGCTGTTAAGTGAAAAGCATTGGGAATAGCAGCTAATTACTTCCTATATCTTAACAGCAACAAAGAAGCACTTGTGACTTCTGGTCAGAGAAAAAAATAAAGTCTTCTAAGGAAAGCTGGACAAGCTCTCTATTTAAGAATTTGTTGCCTGATTGCAGAATGCCTTACTTGATTAAGAGAATGAACATTAATGAATTGTAGAGAAACCTGGAAATGCAACATTTGGTGTATGTTTATTTGTTTGTAAATAGGGAGTGGAAGTCATTAGGAAGTATGCTTCTTGTCTGTTCTCTGCCCTATTACTAGGTAATGAACTATTTGCTGAGCGGCAGTGATGAGCACCTGATGACCACCAGCAGCTGATTCTCCATTAAAATGATGACACTTTCAGAGAAATAAGTATTGATTTAATTTTTTCTTCTGCCTTAAGGAATCATACAGTGTTTATTGTTTTATGATCTCTTTAGCTAACTGAAGTTGGTAGTGGAAGTACAGCGCATAAATTCCTGAGTCTGTAAGGGCATTAGTGAAATATTCTGTTGGATGAGACTTCCCAAGATGAAGACTTTTGGATGTGGGAAGCAATGGTGTGTTCAGTGCTCTGGCAGCTGATTTTTCAAGTTGGTTTTTTTTCCTGTCTTTGGAGAAATATTGCAAACTTGAACGATAAGGAACATCAGTCTTACTAGAGTGAATTTTCTCTGGACTTTCTGCCTATTATGAAATAGTCAGATTAGCCTGTAATACTACTAGTTCTGCAGTTCCACATGAAAAAGGGATCAGGCATCAAAATTACATGTTTTTTTTGGTGCTTAGATAGGAACAAGACAAGCCTTTCCTTCACTACCACTCAAGTATTAAACCCAAAACATTCTGGGCCTGTTGGTTTTTTCTGCATCTTGACTTTTTCTGAGTTGAACTCTAGTTATTTCTAAGAAGTTTATCTTCATTTTTTAACTATTCACGCCAGAATCCACCCAAAGATGAAGATCTTGGCTCCCTCTGGTTTCTCTGGAAGCTCAATGGTAGGTCCTGTGCATAGCAGCTGATTTCCACAAAAGCTCAGTCTAATGTTATACCTGTTGTACCTGGGCAGATTTGGGTTGTTATGTTAGAAATAGTTGGAAACAGTTGTTTCTTCTTCATTTGGACTTTTGCATATTGCTGTGAATGTGGTCAGGGAGTAAGATAAATGTCAGCTGATTTTTACTAATATGCAGCAATGGCGAGGGAGTAAGTTGTGTGTGTATAATAATCAAAACAGTAACATCTTGAGTACCTGGGCCGGAGCTCTGGCTTCCCTTTTAAAGGTCACTTGATCTTGAGGATAAAGAACTGGTCTCCTGCTTGTTCATTACTTTCCAGATAATGACATTTCTTTCTACAGAGAGCTGGTGAGTGTTTTTTCTCCCAGTAGAGTGTGATCAGAACATTCCTTTACTCAGCTGAAGGACAGGAAGAAATCTGTGAAGCAACCCCAAGGGTGGTTGGGGAAAAAGAGGGGTTGCTGTGACTGCTAGGTGTGCATTACCTTCTAATAAGACAAGAAATACTTTAGAGGGTGTAGGTTTTCACAAGAAGTAGATTGACCTGAGTAGGAAGAGAGATGGTTACATTTTCATAAGTAAATTTCTAGTGATAAATGCGATTTTCTTTATAGATGTGAAGAAGTGTGACCCAATACCACTTTAAATAGGATAAATGTTAGTTGGATGCAAATGCAAACTCAAGGGTTTTTTTTTTAATACTCTGATGAAACACTGGATTATTGTTTAATCCTGATGACTAAATCCATTAATACTCATATTTCTCACTATCTTAGATAAATGAGTTTTCCAGGCAATTTTATTATTCCCTCAGGGCATTGTTTCAGCTTGCCTGAGCATTGATGTAATTAGATGATGACACAGAGTCCTAATAGCTATTTTTAAGATATGGTACCTCTGTCACTAGACAGTAAGTTTAGTTCTACCTCTTCATTTTTAATTAATGAAAAAGAGGCATTTTGTTTGAAGGAATTGGAATACTATGATTCCTTCCCAAAGCATACTCTTTGGAGATATGCAATATTTAGTATCATACTGGAACAGGTAGACTGAATTTAGAAGGTATGGAAGATGCTGCAAAAGGCATTTTCCACAAATTCTTCTACGGCCTGCATTTTTTTGGCTCTTGAAATAATTAAATTCTCATTTTACCAAAATAGAAACCATTGTACTCTCCTATTAGCTTTCAATCAAAAGTTATCTTTTAAAGTTATATCACACAAATCAAGGGGTACTGGAGGTGCTGAACTTCTCTGTTAAAACTGGTAGGCACAGTTAACTGAAACCTATGGAATTGTAGAATTGATGGTTCAGGCTGATGTTTGTATTCTGTGTGATAGCTCATGATGGGAATGTGTGCATGGCCAGTATTGGAGGACACAGTCTTCACTGATCTGAAATGAAAAATAAGCTCCTTTTTAATTCAGCTTGAAAGCTGAGTCTACAATGACAGGAAGCCTTTTCCAAAAACTGTTTGCATAAAGGTTTTTTGCCTGACAGGATACCTTGCTGCATTTCTTCCTCCTGTTTGTGTGACAGCTATCAATACTATCATTTACATTGCTCTTGTTCATAAGCACAGCAGAATGTGAGCCCTTGGGTGGGAAGTACCTTTATTTTCTTCATACCTACAGGGTGTTTCATTTGTGTAGAATCATTCTTGGCACTTTCCAGCATGAAAGAATAACTTGTTTATCTAGAGTATAATAATGGGCAATCATATTTAAAAATAAAGACTGGAAACCCTTACATTATAGACCGATAATGTTGGAAGGGACCAGTGAAGATCATCTAGCCCTGCTTGAAATGGGGGCTTAACTAGTTTCTTAACAGTGTTGAAAAAGAGACGGCATTGAGAGTTCTTTAAAATTTTAATTTTTTTTGTGCTGTATCTTTATTAAAAAACAAACAGCATAGTCCATTTTCAATAAAAATGTGATAGTCTATCAAATTAGAGGAAATTAAGGTATTCTGTTCCTTAACTAGTTAATAGATTTTATTTTATCTCCATACTAAGTTGCTTTTTGGCAGAAATCAATATTGTATTAGAAGAAATCCTCATAGTTTTCCTACAGTGGAAAACCATAGTTTCTAAACCACAGGAAATCAGGTTCAGAAAACTGGGAGTTTGTGGGGAAAGCATTAACGGGATGTAGGGACTATAGGGACGATTGAAAGCTTACATTTTTTATTTTATTTTTTTCTTTCTGTATCAGTTTATCCTTTCAAAATTTCACCTCCAAAGTAGATTTATTCTATTAAAAAAAAACCCCAAATCAAGCCCAAACCATAACAAATCCACAAAACTCTAACAACATAACAAACAAGCAAACAAAACCCCCCAAATCCCCAACATAATTTAAAATATAGCTTGTGTTTCCAACAAGAATTTTCACTACATCTTGGATTTTGGGTAGTGCTTCTATTCCCCAAAGCCCACGGTATTGTTAAATTGGAAAAATACATCAATGTAGTTCCAATTGCATGGTATTGGAAGTATGTGATCACTGTCCTTAGGAAACTGAAACCAGGGAGAATTATGTTCACACATTTTTTGGTGCTTTGTGGGCTGACTGTAGTTAGGGCCTGATGAAAGAAGATGGGGTTTCACTGTTGCTGGTGGCCGCTGGTTAGAGGGAAATTAAACTCTAAACTGTCAGGCTTTTCAGGACCATTTCTTCTGTGCATCCTGATTTGATGTTCTAGTTCCCCGTTTATGTCCCTGCTCATGAAATGTACTGTTACATTCTGGGATTTTCTTTCTGTGCTTAGCATACAACTGTGTGCGTATGTTCTGTTACTTTTATGCACAGTCCTGCTTAAGGAGTGTTATGTAAAACAGATGCTAAGGAAGGAATCATATTTACCTCTGAGATGTAAAGTTAGGCTTGATCTGAGTAGAGTTAAAAGGCAATATTGGGAAAGCATGGAGAGTAGAGATTTTAGTAAATAGAGATGGAAATGGGAGTCTGGTGGTTGGGTATTGGAATTTGAGATGCATGGACTCAAGCTCTTGCTCAGCTTCAAAGGTTTTTTGTGTAGATTTTCCTGCCTCTGGCAAAGAAACACTGTTTGAACTTCAGTTTCTCATGGGCCAGGCCTGGATTTCAGCACTCCTACAAGTTCGCAAATCTCTCCAGTACCATTATAGGACTGCCGTGAGACCAAATGGCTTTTAATAAGTTTTCATGAGCAGCAGTAGTAAGCATGATATATAAGTAACTTTTGCTTCCATAAAATATATGACTTGATAGAGGTGTTGATGTAAGTTTTAATTTAATCTTATGTGAAAATCATATAAAGTTTAAAAGCAGAGAAATAGTCTTGACACTTTGACAATAAGCTCTTTTCCCGTCTTTTTCTTCTTGAGTCAGCTGCACTCATTCTTGCTTTAATTCCTTTTTCCCTAAATGACACAACCTTTTTTTAGGTCTTATTTTGGCAGTGTACAAATAGGGAGTCCAGCAAATGAGGTGTATAAATGTGTGAATTGGATATAAAGTGTCAACATAGAGTTGTCCTTTTTTGCATTTGCAGTTGTTGCCTAGGCAGTAAGTGACATTCAGCACTGGATTCAATGTTGTATCATAGCTTGCCCCTAACGCAGTACCCCAGTGAGGTAGACAGATTTTCAGAGTGAGAAGTACAGAAGCAAATATATTTGCTTCTATATATTCATATATATGTTTTTATATATATAAATGTATATATTTTTTATGAGTGCCTTCATGATGCTGTCCTTTGTGTGAAGATAGCATTTTAAAACAGTGTAATCTAAGGCAAATAAACAAACTGCTAGGGAAAGACTTTCTTCTAGGGCAAGAGTTTTCGGCAAAAGGGAACATAGAAAGGAAGGATGCCTCAGTGGCTAGAATGCAGGCATGAGTCTTGGAGCCTGAAGATCATGCTGCTTCTTTCTCTAGGAGAGGCTTCTTATTTAGCTGTTCTTTCCTCGCTACCTCTGCTGTTTGGAGGTTAGCTGAAATGTCTGTGAAGAGCTCAGTTGGTTAGCTGTAGAAAGTCATGTTGGCACTTTAATGATCAAGATTCTGATGTCCTAGTGCCAGCGTTCTGGTGGAATTCAGAATGTTGTGTAGCAAATTGCCCAAGGTTCAGTGGTGGGCATTTTGGGCAAAAGTCATCCATTAGCTTTTATACAAGGGAATGGTGCCACTTATCACTGCCTACATACAGAAGTAACTTGAAATTGAGCTAAATAATATCATACATTCTTGGACAAGTCTGGGAATTCCAAGGCACGTAGCCTTGTCTAGTAAGCAGGATCATGTAATCCCACCAGTCTCTCAGAATCAGTAGTAGGTGCTAAAGTGAAATGTTTCCCTAAGCAGTGCTAAATTCCAACAAACCTGTAAATGCTGCATTACATTTAATCTTGTACCAGACCAAGGTATACTATGCTGCCTTACCTTGAACTTCAAAACAGTAAAGCGAAAATGAGGTTGTCTGAAAGTAGACCTATTACTAAAAAAAAAAGTCTATGTAATTGTTGAGAGGGCTGGTTTTTATGCTTTTGTGCTGGGAAATTTATTTCCACTGTCTCTCAGTTGCATGACTGATGTGCCTCCTACAAGAAATTGGTTTTAAATGGGAGCTGGCATGCCAGTGCCTTTATTGCCAGGGATGCCTGTAACTCCCCCCGATATACCTATTGAATATCTGTGTTTTTTATTTCCTGTTAAGCAAGGGAGGCATGCTTCATATTAGCCATGCTGCTAAATTGTCTGAAGGACATTGGAATACTATGAAATGTAAAGAACAGTTAGGTAGTGCACTGTCTTTAGGGTTTCCCGAGTGTTGATTGCATCTGTCACTCATTGTGTGACCCTAGAAGTGGTTTTGCTAAATACATTTGTCATTTGTTACTTTAAAAAAGAAAATCCTATCAGTTGCTTAACTTCAATGGAATTATTCTTGTGAGCAGCTCAGCTCAACTAGAGATTGCCTCTACAGCTGAGCTTTCTCATTTAGAATATATATAAAGGCATCAGCCATCCCCTTCAGTGAGTTTTTTGTCAGATGTGGTTTTGATTTGTAATAATGACTGACTGTTGCAGCAGAAGCAAGAGGGTTGTTTTCCCATTGTTGACTTACTGCAGAGTCAGGCATGCTGTGGTATGTTGCATCATCCAGTCCCTACTATAAGTACCTGCACAGTTGTGTATATATTTTGAAACAGCGGTGTGGGTTATAGTTTGCTTGTGGCTGACTGAAGATCCTCTGATTGAAAGGTGATCTGTTAATGGGCTGGTAAGTTTACTGTTATCCAGCAAAGCATTACCCTTTGCATTACCCTCTTTTGTCCACCACATGATAAAGTTGTTCAGCTGTTTAGAAAGAGTATCTTATTTGTATTTCAAAAATTATTATTGTTTTTCTTTTTAAAGCTCAAAAAAATTTTTTTTGTTCCCTTTTATCTCACTAAATTGCAGTGATTTTGCTTATTCAATGCAAAACTACCTGCTTTTGCACCTTAATTTGTGCCTTACCTACTTTTGTGTGTTTTCAGTCCTTATAGGTGTACAGATTGAGACTTATATGCACCTTGAGCTTGTATTTCAGTAAATTTTATGTTATTGATTTACAGCAGTGAAGGTCTTTATTTTTGCCAGCTAGTCCTTTTGTAAGATATTTCTTGAAAAACTGGAAAGTTTTATTCACTGTTAGCCTATGCGAAAGAAAGAGAACAACATAACTGGAATTAACTGAGTTCAGGAGAGCATTTTGATTGCTACTTTTGGTTTATTCTGACTGCTCAGAGAGCAGGGGATCTGTCTCTTTTTTTTTTTGGTCTGTATCTTCCCAAAACTAGAATGAATTGAATACTGTAAATACCAATTAAAATGGCTTCTTGATGTGGTTAATTTCTTGGCTAAGACAAGATACCTGGCCCATCTCTAGCTGAAATGTTTGGTAATGAATTTGGTGCTATTTATGGAGCAGAACTGTAACCAGACAGATTATTTTCTGACTCACTCAAAACCATTTAAACAGCAAGGTTCACATCCTGCTGAGTGAACGTGGGGTGAATCTGGCAGCTGCTGAAGAAAGTCTGTATATTCAATATGCAAGAAAAAAGTGTGCCATTAAGCATTTGCTATGCTGGTGACTGTTTCAGCAGTAGTAATTTAATGAAAGGGAGTGTTTTGTGCGTATGCAGAGGGTGTAGAAATGCATAATTTGTGTGTATCGTTTGATATAGAGGTGTGGGTTGTAGCTTGCCTGTGGCTGAATGAAGATCCTTTGGATGAAAGATGATCTGATAATGTGCTGGTAAGTTTATTATTATCCAGCAAAGCAGCTATTATCCATTTGGTCAACAGATTACAGTGCTTGGTTTATGGCCCATTTTTTGCCTTCTCATGGTTCGTCAAATTGCTGCCAACAGGCTATCAATGTTTCAAATCTACCATACCTGCAGAAGCCACTGCAAGTGCATAAAATTAGTCTTTCCTTGTGCAGCCATATTTCCTTGACTGGAAAACCGCAGTGCTTTCTTGGTGGGAGGCATTAATTTGTCTCTGCATTTGTTCTTTAAGGAACTCACAGTTTTTACTGAAGAACTTCACTGAGCATCAGTCTGGCTTAGAGAACTTGCTGTATAGAATGACCCAAGCTGCTGCACTTGTTATCCAGCAAACTAAACGAGTATAGCATGAACTGCACAGCAAACCCATGTATTGAGTTTTGCTGCTAGAGATATTTTTTTTTTTTATGCAACTTCTGAATTCTGAGTAATTGAATAGGAAAGACTGAGCATAAATAAACTTCCCAGGTATTAATGATTTTGGAACTTGTTCTGAAGTTATTGAGTTAGTGTGAGAGTCTCTTGCTTTCTTCATAGTTTCTGAAATTAATTCAGCTATTTCTAGCAATTCAGTAAGCTGCATTACTGTAGGTTCACTGGTATTTCAAATACGCTCTTTGAAATTTGACAACATTTGGCAGAAAACAGCTTTGTTTCTTGCTTGTACTCTGCTTCTGCTCCCTGGGCATTGCTAATACATAACTGTAGTTATCTGATTTAATGATTCAAAGAGTAAAGGATATTGCTCCCCATGCTTAGTTACTGCAGTATGCCCCTCTGCATGTAGTAACATAGACCGGTTTTACAAGGCTTCGCACTTGATTAGTGGTGCACAAGTAAGAGAAAGTTCCCAGATTTTAATTTTTTTTTTTCCAGTTTCCACATACAGACACAAATTCAGGATATTTAAGCTGCTAAGATGCCCAGACAGGATAGTTACTTCCTAGAGGCAGAATACTTCAACCTCAAAGGAAAAACACTGTGGTAAACAAGCTTCTCAGCATATAATGTGAATTTTTGAGAGACTGTTAAAATTACTGCCAACTGCTGTTCCAGCCTGGTTTTACAGGATGGATATGGATCACTTGTGTTACAACATTTGTGGATCATAACTGAAGTGAGTTACTACTTTGCTCCTCTGGATTTAAAATTGGCTGAGATGGCAGAGAGCAAGCAGGCTTAGTGATGAGAGCATGAGGACAGAAGACTACGTGTTAGAAGTGGTAATGCTTACATTCCATGTGAGTAATGCTGTAAAATCACTTACCAGGGCACATGAGATTTTTTTTTCTTTGGAGATATTTGAGCTCAAGGCTTTTCACTGGTTATCTCTGGAAACACCAGCTATGGCTGCTAGAAATTTTTGTAGAAACTGGAAATTGAAGCAGATGTTACTGTACAGTCCTACTGGAAAGTGGTTCTGTGCTTGTGTGTCTACCTAACCCAAGAGGGTGGTAGAATATATAGACAGCTCTGAATATGATAGGAATACTGTTAAATTAGATGGCTAACTGTGAAAACTTCTTGTCTAGAAGTGATATTTTTATAATTAATTACTTTTATAATTGTACTATCCACTTGTTTAGAAACTCCAGCTCGGCACCAGGACCTCTGTGGGTGGTAGGTGCTAAATAGCATTGAGACTTCTCTTCAGTGCTCACAAAAAATGGATCCTTGCCCCTATATAGGGTTATACACACATATAAAGATATCTATGTATTTGAAGAAAATTAGAGCTGAATGCACTCAAATAAAAACACCCTCCCAACTCTCACGTATGCCTTCTTTAAGTTAATTTCTGTTGATTTCCTTAGGTAGGGAGAGGAAAGAGAGCCAAGGAGGAAGTTTTCAAAACTTAGGTGCTCACTCAAATAACTATAAAGTTAAGGACTTTATTTTGAAAACAGGCTCCAGTTTTGCAAAGTAGACTCTATAGTTCAAGAAATATCTAAAGTAAAGCTGCCTTTGCAGCCTTTGGTGCTCTCTTATGATATGCAATATATTTGTGAAAGCCTTTCCAGTTGGAACCCTGCCTCATTTAGATGGACTGGCAAGTGATGGAGGCAGCTGTTCATGTTTATTTTTATCCTTGTCCTTAAACAAATGGACTTCTCATTCTCAATATGCTTGTTTCACAGCCTGTGGTCCATTTGTCTACTGATGGTCCAAGCTACTCTCAAATCTCAAATTTGAATTGTGTTCATTAACTTTACTGGATTTATTCCAGGTTTACATGGCTGTTACAGTTAGAGTTGTGCTCAAAATAAGGCACAGATGCTGAATAAGACAAAGAAGCGTGTGATTCATACAGTTGGCAGTGCTGCATTAATCTCCCTGAACATCAATTCATTTTGACAGACATCAAGTAATTATTTCACACCGTGAAATAATAGTTCTTAAAATGCTTTTTAGTATTGTCAAATAACAATTCTGGGCAGTCTGCTTTC
This sequence comes from Bolborhynchus lineola, assembly GCA_025448015.1. Taxonomy (NCBI): domain Eukaryota; kingdom Metazoa; phylum Chordata; class Aves; order Psittaciformes; family Psittacidae; genus Bolborhynchus; species Bolborhynchus lineola. Next base: position 30,360 of record JAOEHX010099366.1, on the reverse strand, counting down.
CTGTATTTGATGGAAGGTGCTTGATCAGTATGATGGCTGTGGGCTGGGATTCAGCAGGCGAAATCATGTAAGTGAAGAAGTTGCTCTTTATGCCCTTGAATTTGCAGCCAACTTTTGCTTTTAAATCCTTGCACCACTTGGTCAGTGAGATGAATATCGGATAGGTGTTGCTTAAACAGGCTTTTCTTCAAATTTCTTGGACATCAGGAACTCAAATGTCAGTTCAAAACCCAAAGAACTCTTTTACTCCCCCTCCTAATATGTTTAAAATTTTCTGCTGTATTTGCCTGGTGGTGCTGGCATTGTATAGAAAACACACACACACACACACATATATATATGCATTCATAAGTTTGTGTGATTGCCTAATACTTGCTTACTGGATTCTGTCATTTAAAAACTCCTCAGTTGAGCTAGAAAGGACCTGAGGCAGCTGCAAACACATCCGCTCACCTTCATCACCTATAAATTCCATTTTAGCAAACAAAAAATAGTTCTGTCTAATATAATAGAAGTACATCACTTTGCTGTCACAAAGTAGTTTTTGATACTGCCATTATGACAAATAAGTGAAGCATTTTCAAAGTAACTATAAAATTGGCTAAAGTAAAGCTCTTTATAACTAGCCCACTGGAAGATGTGTTTCCTTTCCAGGTGTCCCTGAAAAATCTTATTTATACTTTGTGTTTCTGGATTCAATATATATGGCATTATGTAAGTATACTTGGTGTTAGGTATTCTGAAGCGTTCATTATTTCTTTATTTAAATATATATATAAATGTGAATTTTAAAAAATAAAGGTATCTTCCCTGTGCTTTTCCTGTATGTAGAATGGAGTTTACTTCGCTCCATTTGGTTAAGGTCAAGACAGTTTTGGGTCTTTCTGGAATACAGGAGGGCAGCTATCCCAGGTAAAATAGCTGTCTGGCTGCCATCTTGTAGCTTTGCAGCTTGATGAGAGAAGAACACATCGGTAAGATAGCAGGGTAGAGAAGAAACCAGTGACTAACTGCAAAGGACCGTCACTAATTGTTATTGCTTGAATACTTTTATCAGAGATAAGGCAATGACTATCGCTAAAGAAGAAAAAAAGAGCATTGCTATTGAGGTTAAAATAAGTGGCCTTATTTTTCCACGTCTCCTGTGAAGAACACAAGCTATTAGTTCCAGAAGAGGCAAGCAGATAGTTCTGTGAGGAGTGTTCCTTTCCTGAAGGAAAATGGAAAACATTTTGAAGTAAATAATAGCTATCATGTATATGTCAGATTAAAGAGACAAGGCTTTTTATAAGTATAAGGCACTTTACTGAGAAAGGCGAAATAGAACCTCAGAAAACAAACCAACAAAAGCCATAAGCTTTGACTGCTGTCATGTCATCATGCCATTCCAACGAGTGCATATTATCATGGCCCAGAGAGCACTGGGAGCCTTAATTCGTTGAAAGCTTTAATTGCCCTGATGAGTTGTACCAGAGACCTTTGTCTGTAGCAAGGAGCTCTGGTCAGAGCCCAGGCCAGATGGCTAGCCCTGTGTCTAGCAGTCCTAACCTGCTGCTTGAACATACCAGTCTGGATCCAGGATGAACATTGCATCCTAATGGAGCCATAATGGCAGAGTAAATGATGAAAGGCTCATTATGCTGTGATAATTTACACATCTATAGGGTATAATGGGTGGCTGATAATGTTTTAGTGTAACTTAAGTCTAGATAGGCCTCCTATTTTTTTTTTTTCTTTTCCTTTCATATAATTCTCCCTATTTCTTGATTTTTATGTGTAGGAAGGTTGACTGCTTCCTGAGATGAGTGGAGTTTAGGTGAGGACATGTTAAAGTCTCTTTTACTTGGAGATAAACTTCACAGAATGTTGTTTTCTTCTTTCATGACTTTAGAGGAAAATGCATTCTTCCACTTCCTAATTTCCAAATGTTTATGGAGTTGCATGTGGAACTAATTAAAAAGTTAGAAGATATTATCTTCATTTAGCAATATTGTGTCAGGGACCATTGACATTAAAGTTCTTTCTGCCTGCTGAAGCCTAGCAAGCCAAGCTTGAGAATTTCTGATGAAATCATTCGTACTCTGTGGCACTACTGCACTGCGAAAATACTACTTTATTTTAACAGTCTAAAGAAATACTTTTGAATCACAGGGATTGTCATAAATATTTTTTTTCCTTCTCTTTTTCCATTCCCTCTTTCATTCCATTTATCTTTTATTCTTCAGTAATCTCTGATTATTTCCTTGCTGCACAGAGGTTGCTGGGTGGTATATTTTCTTTAATAATCTTACTGCAATATCAGTAATATAATTCACTTCATGGTATTCAAGATGTATATCAATAAAATAAAAGCCTTTTTAATTTGCTAGATGATTAGCCATTTTTTGAAATGCCATTTTGCAGGTACTATGTTCACCTGCCTTCCATATTAGACTGTTTTAAATATGTGAGAGAAAATTTCCACTTTCTGTAATCCTTGACTTCTGTTTGACCATCTGTTTTGGTTTTGAGTTTTTTTTTTTTCACATTCCAGTTATCTTTGATATACTCTAGGCAGGTGCATTGTGAAGGGGGAAACAGCTCTGGTAATATAAAAAGCTGGAAAAGCAGGGAGGCAGTTGGAGATCCCAGGAGAAAGAAAGATCAGGTGGTGGTGGAGATACAGAGCTGGAAACGGAGAAAGACTCGGTATTTCAGCCTTTAAGATAATGGTTCCCCAGTCAGTAGTGTTGAAGAGTTGAGTGTCATACTGTAATGAAGGTTTGTTACTCCTTACAAGAAAAGTCTTTTCAGAGTAGTAAGAGCTGCAGGACTGTGGCCAAGGTAGAACAGCCTCTTTGCTCCTAGTATGGATAACTTTGGAAAGTTTGGGAAAGGTGGCAGTGGACAAAAGCTACCAAGCCAGACTCTGAGCTGCATTGTTTGGGCACTTGAAGTCATCTAGTGGATGTGTAGTTGGATGTGTATAATGTAAAGCTTAAGACAGCTCTTTGTAGGGGGATAAGCTACTGAGCTGTACAAATAAGAGGGGCAAGGGTGAGGAGCATAAGCAAAAATCATTCACTGAGGCTTTCAAAGCAGAGAAGCATCAGAAATCATCTGTAATAGGAAGAAGTAAAAAGGTAGTGCCTCCTTTCCTTCTCCCCTGGAGCCTTTTAAATTCATAAGGCAGCATCTTTCTGACACTGATTCCTGTCTCTTTATAGATCAGTAGGGTGTTCTTCTGGAGTGACGGTAGCTGTAGCCTATAGCCATGATTATCAACCTGCCATTATCCGCCTTTTAAAACTGTGCAGAATAAAAGACCACCACTTTATCTTTACCTGTCATCTTCACATTCACTGTCCATTTAATGGGCAGTGAATATTTGCAAGCCTCTAAATTTGAATAAAAGCCACTTAGAGTAAATAGTTAGCATGGCTGACACATGGGAGTCAGCTGCAGGTTTTGAGCCATTTTTATTCCATGGTTTACTGCTGTGAACTACCAGAAAGACAGAGGTAAAAGGGAGGAGGAATGGTTCCCCTGGAACTAATATGGCTGGCAGGTTTGCTTATCTAGTGCTATTTTAAGCTAGCTGAAGCAGTATTTCATCGTTGGATCAAGGTTTGTAGGTTTTCCTACAGTTGTGAGGGTTGTCAAAGTAATTGATGTACTGCCAAAATTGCAGTGGGGATACAAATAGATTCTTGTGTGGGTTGGAGTAGATCTCATGGTAATTTAGTGGCAATTGGTGTGTGTAGGAAGACTAATCCCTTGTTCTGAGGTAAAAACAGTCCATTGGTAATGTCGATCTAAGACGCATTTTGCTTAGATCAGTGGCCAAAACTTCAGAGGAAGATACAACCATTTCTTAATTTGAGCTCTTCTGGATGGCCTGGACTAGCTTCTCTATATCTGCATATGATGTTTTTGCCCTTTAAAATTTGCAAATGTATGGTCCCTGTGGGCAGCTGCTGGTATGGATGCTTTGTGGGAGAGTGAGGAAAGTATTCACAGAGCTCATGTTCAGTACCTAGCAGTGCAGCACGCTAACCTTCAGAAGCCTGCATTTCTTATATGTTAGCAGGTAGCTGGGTGATCTTTTTGGGTAGCATGTCTGTATTCTCTGTTCTTCTCCCTGCACATCCTTGTGCTGCAGTGGAACTTCACAGTGCCATTGTCCTGTGGCATGCTCTTGATCTCTGCTCCAGACTCCTCCGAATCAAGGGCTTTGCTAGAGCATATGGTAGCTCTTATTCCTGCTTCTCATCATAAGAAAAACAAGGATCAAAGGTGAGTGAGCAGTGAACCCCCCTCAGTTTTCTTCTCTCACAGACTTATGCAGTTACAGCATGGGTCTCTACTGGAAGCTCAGAATTGTTTCTAGGCCCCTCACTTTAGATCCAGAAAAGCGGCTTTGTGTGCTTGATAGAGATGTTTTGTGTGAATTTAAACTGCCCAAAGGTGCTTCTAGTTAGGGAGTTAGTGAAGACTCCCAAAGGTGTTGAATATAACCGTGTGTTTCACTGAATCAACAAATCCTTATGTTTCTTGTAAAAAAAAGAAAATACTTCTCATGGTTCTATCTAGTTGAACAAGGTCTTTTTCTCTCTTAAAATTAGAAAACAAACTCTTTGATATGTGCAAGAGATGCAGGATTGCTTTTTAATATCAGAGTATATACTGAAGTTTTTATTTGGAGGAGCTTCACCTTATGTTTCCAAAGTCATCCCTTTTGGACAAATGTCCCTTCCATGTAGAAGTGATAATAGCTTGTGATGTGTCAGAGAGAAGCATCAGGCAGAGAACTGGCCCAGTGCTTTGGTTTCTTTCTTTCCAGTGAAGAATGGTGGGGACACTGCAGGCAAGAATAGGGGAATACTTTGAGCCCAGTCAAATGGAATAGGGGAATACTTTGGAGTACAAATGGAATAGGGGAATACTTTGGAGTACAAATGGAATAGGGGAATACTTTGAGCCCAAGGACAGAATTGGGTATAAATGACCTGATAAAAATGAAAGGAGAAGCTTACTGTGTTCAGTAACTGTTTCTGAAGATGAAGTATATATTTTTTGCTGTTCCTGTTGTTACATAGATTAAGGCAGATCCAGTCTGCATCAGAAAACTTTTTCGAAAAATGCAAAATACTGGTAGATAAATAGTATTTTGTTTGAGGAAAGCCTACCAGTGATCTGTTACTGCTGTGATGCTCCAGTAATCAGTCACTGGTGTTACTGATGTAATATGTGTACCTCTTGATGTTTATAGACCAGACGGTATGCAGATGACTTATTTGCTTGTGTTTTTTTTGCCTGCTTTGTAATAAGTAAGAGTTCTATGGTTCAAATGCATAAGAAAGTGAAATAAGAATGATAATATTTTCCTTGGCTATCCCATTTACCATGCATACCATCTAGAATTGTTTTCTCATGCAGTTACTTTTTGAAATGTAGTTGCTGCAATCCTGCCTGTTTTGAATATGGTGTTTGTTTTTGGCCTGTGTTGGATGTCTACCCAGGATGTTACAATAACCAGATCTGTGCAAATATTTAGGTGTCTTATGGGTGGATTTTTTTGTTTGGTTTGGGTTTTTTGAAGAAGGGAGCAGCTAGGGGTAAGCAGCACGACTGTTTTAATAGTTGAGCTAAGACAGTAATTGCGGTTTCCTTTGATTTACATCCCCTTTTCCAGTTGAGATGAAGACACAGTAATAGCTAATTTAAGTCTGAAAATGGATTTTCTTATTGCATTTTATGAACTTCACAGAAATTGCCTGTGATCTTTCAAGAGTTTTTAGATGATTGAGCACCATTAAAGTATCAAAATTTGTATGTGGGGGGAATGGATTGAAAGCTGCTGTAAGATTCTGCCAGTAGATGGTGCAGTTAGTAAAAATATACTGAGGAGACCTCAGCATGAAGGAACAAATTTGGGGTTTTGTGACTTCAAACAAGATCTTTGGCTCGTGAGACAAATTAGCTGGTAGGTTTTATTTATATTTTCTTATATTAAATATTGCGACCTGGTAATCTCAACTATGGAATTTAACTTCTACTGTACTCAAAATGATGAGTTAGGAAGAGAATTTGCAACTATTTTGCTCAATGGTCGAATATGCTGTTAGGTTAAATCCTCTCTACCCTATACAGTGCTGACTAATACTATGACCAGTCCAGTTTTTCATGCTTGGACAAAATGTTTTGGAGCTTTCCAAAGCCACTTGTAGCTGGACCTTTTTTGAAACAGCAGCATGCTGCAACTCGGTTGTCTTTTAAGTTGGAAGTTCCCATACTTTAAATACTAGCAGACTATTGTTAATTTGAGTGTTTCCTCAGAAATGCTACGTTACTTGGAGGTAAAGTGAAAAACCATCCTTGAGCATGGCTAACTTGATAAGGTACAGATTTCGAATGCAGCTTCTAGAGGCTATGCTTGAAAGTGTTTGGTGTGAAGGATCTGTTTCTGCATTATGTTTACAGAATATTAGAGAGCATTATGAAGAGTTGAAACTTTGTCAGTATTCCAGAATCTGATGTTACTACTGATGGTAATGATGAACATCATTAAATTGAAGTTGTTGGAAGGATTTTCTTTAAAGTTTTAAGTTGACAGAACTAAAAGTAGAATGTATACCTCTGACTCTGTATAAAACTGAAAGTATAGTTCTCAGGTATGAATTGCCCATTTATTTAAATGGGTATGTGCTCAAATTAATAACTTTGTGGTAAGGCAATGAAAAACTTGATAGCACTTAAGAAATTCAGGGAAACATGTTACGATGACCTGCATCAGCCTTTCAGCCTGTGAGGTGTGCTATTGGCCATGGAGCAATAAAATAAAAACTTTTTTTTTTTTTTGTTCTTGAGCACAATCTAAAAATTATAAGGATGAGATCAATAGCTGTCCCTCTACTGAGGTTTTGTTTGATTGAATAACTCTGTGAGTACTGCTGACTATATAATTTCAAGGGCTGCAGAAAAGGCAAGAGAAGAAATTGGGAACATAAGGGAATAGTAGGAGGAAAAAAGGGGTGAATTTTTATGAGTTTGGCTAAAAGACCTGTCCTGATGGATTAGTTATTTTGTTCAACACTAAGGCCAGTGTTGTGGTTTTTATCAAAAGCAATTAGAAGAGCTGTATGCATTAATTTTATGCACAGGTGAAGCACCCCTGTTGCACTGTTTGCTCTCTAGAAATGCTCAATTACTGCTTTGCCTTTCAAAAGGAGATCTATTCTTTTAAGATGCTACTAATCAAATATCTAAACTTAGTACCACTCATAAAATATGGTGAATTAGCCCAAGGTTGAGGAATAAGCTGGTATTGATCCTTTTGGCATAAAGTGGATATGAATAAAGTACTTGTAAAGCTATCGACCAATGTTTTGTTTTTTTTAGAAAGTCAAGTTATTTTAGAAGAGTCATCCCCCTTTTTGACTGCTAGAGAGAAGAGATTCAAACCAAAAAGTTTTCATGCTTCCTTCACATGGCATTGTCTTTTACAAAACAGAGCTCCTCAGTTAGTAAGTGCTGTGTTTAAAGTCCAAGCAGAGCACAAAGTTCTGCTGCCATATTATATTTTTGAACCAATCTTGCTTCTGGGATTCTTGGCCCCTGTTTCCTAGTGAGAGACCCTAAACCTATCAGCAAATCAAACCACCCCAAGACTTCCCTGAAAGTCTTTGCAAGCTGCTGAGTAAAAGCTTTCATCTGCATGCTGACGCTGTGAAGCATGGTAGGCAATACCTAAAATGACACAAAAATTGCCTGTTTCCCATTAAGTGCTAGCTCCTATCATCTTATACTGGGGTTATAAACTGTGTATTTCACTGTATGTGGCATTTGCTTGGTGTTCTGAGGCTGGGGGTAATTTGCAGGTGCTCTCCTTTTGTCAGCAGGTTATGAACTTGATGTTCTTGGAGAATTTAGGGACTTTTTAACAAAAACCATATTATTTTCTTCTACTAATGTTGCTTCTGTCATTGTTCCAAAGGTGGCAAGAGACCATGCGTTCTTAATCGTCAGTCTTCTCAGCTCTCCACAAGAAGTAGATGTGCTGTTAATATCACACAGCTTCTTTAATTAGGTAATTAGCAGCAGAATGACAATGCTAAGAAATCAGGAGTGGAAAATATAATAGACTTGCCAGGCCTTAACAGTCCATCAGTTACTACTGTAATCTTTTAGTCTCATTCCTTTGTGATCTAATATCCTCAGTGGTACCGTCACGTCTATAATTCTGTTCCTATCAATGAAGCTGCACAGCCTACTAGATCTGTCCCAGGTAAGCAGTTTTCACTCTGCAGAACATAGATGCTTTGCCTACTCAATGATCCAGGGCAGCTATTAAGTACTGATGATGGTCTTCTCTGAATAGCCTTTTATCAAACAGCTTATTTCAGTTAGCTTGCATAGTGCCTCTGTAATATCAGAGAGTGAGGATTTTTTTGGTTGCTGGTTGGAGTTGTTGATTATTTTTCAAAACTGCTTTTGGGGATTTAGTATGAATTCAAGCAGTAGTGGTATCTTTATGTAAATGTATTTGTTCAAAAATACGTCCTTACTCAACATGGCTTTTTAAGAAACTGATGCACCAACTGTAACCTGCCATTAGCAGTTCCTCCTTCTACTTACAGAACATATTTATTCATCATCCAGAGCATTTTGCAAGTTGGGAAAAGCTTTGAAGCTGCATTGTTTCAGTTTGTGGGTGAGGCTTTTTTTAGCTTTTTTCTTTATTTTCTAAAGAGAAAAATAATAAAATGTAGTATGTGCATTCTTTGACTTTTTCCACAGTCTATTGTTAGTAAGATGATTAATTGCTCAGGCTTGAAGATAGGACTCTTTTCAGAAAGTCTTCTTTATTGGATAGAAACTAAATTCATTGGGGCTGGGGAAAAGAAAATATATTGGGTTTGGCTTACAAAATGGTTTGTATATTTTAGAAGTAAGACTTAGCACCCTTCCCCCCACCCCAACATTGCTGAGAAGAGACATGAGAGACAAAGACAGGAAGCTCTAGTACTTCTACTATGTGGTTTTGCAAAGACTCAGACTAATACTAAATTAACTTTAAAGTGTTCTGTTACAAGGAGCTACTTGCAAAGTTGCTTGGATAGTTTGCAGCTTCACAAAAAAGCTGAACAAAAAGATTAAATAAATCCTGTTTGTTTTTAAGAGGTATTAGACTGAGCTGCCTGGCAATGGGAAGAGTTAATTCAATGTGTGTAGGCAAGAGACCTAAGTATGTTTTTGTAGTAGTGCATTCATCTGCAAACTAAGCCTCTGGACCACGTAAATGACACTCTGTGCAACAGTAAATATCTGTTTTGTGAGGTGGTGTCTTCAGGAGTATCACCTCTGGGGAAAGCCGTCTGGATTTGTCTTACTGGAGAAGTGCACTCTGTGGCACCTTTCTAGAGGAAGTGTTGGACCATCATCCTGTGGATTTGGGAACTGTGTCATCTCTGCTGGGATGCTTGCTGCACACCTCAGGGAAGATGCTAGATGGTGGCCAGAGCCTGAAGGAGGAGTCAGGGGAGAGGTCGCTGAGGAACCAGAGCTCCACGTGGATTTCCACAGATAGTGCTTATTACAGATGAAGGACCCTGCTGATACTGGTGAGAAGTATGGATAGTCTTGGGAAAGCAATGCAGACATGTCTGTTTGCATTTGCTGTGTTCTTATCCAAGCTTGATGCTGTCTGGACCTCAGCAAGTGCCATTTGTTAAGGATTTGCTTTAGGCTGGGCATGCATAGACTGCAAAATGTCTCTAAGACCTGTATAACAAAAGTGATAAGTGAGGGATCAGAAGCAAATTCTGACTTGCTTTGTGGCCTAGAGGCATACAAAAATCTTTATCTTACTGTTCTTGAAAGGGATCCCCTGTTTCCCCTTTTTGCAGTACACTGTGTGTGCCCTTCTGCAATGAGTGTTGAGCAGACAGGCTGGACTGGCATAGGTTGAGTTTCAGCAGCTGATCCTTCTGTAACACGAAATGAGGAGGGATCTGTCTTTAGCAGCTATGAGAATTCTCTTTTGTAGTGCTGACAAAATGGAGTTCACCTGCAGGACCCCATCTCTGCAGGAGTGTTTATGATGGTTTGATTCTTCTCCAAAGCCAGTCCCACTTTCCATTTGTGTTGTGATGAACAGTGTGATAGCTGTACACTACTGGGGAAAGCTATGGTGGCTTAATGTGTGTCTATAAGCTGGTGTGAACCGAGCCTCTTATGTGGTTGCATGTGGCAGTGTTAGAGCTGATCTAAATCCAGCTTCTCTGGCTTTAGACTTTTTCACAGGAATGGGGAAAAATGAGGGAAAAATCTTGTGAGGAGGAAAAATCCTTTCCCTTCTGCCTCTTTCGTCTCTTTCCCTACCAACTGTATGAGAGAAAACTTCCAGCTTTCAGGTCTGCATATTTTCCAAAAATTATTGCATTTCATTTACATTTTTTGTAAATGTAAAATGAAAGAAGGAACTTAGGGTCTAAAGTAAATAGATTTTCTGGTTTTCCTTGAGGACTTTAATTTCTACAAAAAATGAAACAAGTTTTCTGCACAGACTTCTGTATCTTAACAGAACTTCCTACATCCAAAGAGCTACCTCTGGTTGTCTTCCTTATCACAGTCCAAGTTGCCCCTTCCACTCCAGAGAAAAACGTAAGATGGACTGGAGTGCCAGAAGTGTCCTTAGTGGTCAGACTGCATCTTTTAACCACCTCAGAAAGGCAAATTCTGTTTTTCAGGAAGTAGGTTAGAGAAAGGAGTAATACTGGAAGGGGGAAAAAAAGGGAGGGGAGGCTATTTTGGAATGAACCTCTCGCCTCTATCAGCTCTTCTGTTGAGCCTTCAGAAATGCAAGCCTTAATCTTGTCCCAGAATTAGAATATCAAGCTGCTACTTCCATTGGGGCTTTCCTGCCTTCCTCTTGGTATCACATATGGTATATGACTAAATACTGAGTTGTGTGAAATGCTCCTTTATTGCAAGCGGGTTGAATTAGCCATGCAATACATACTGCTTTAGACCTAAATAATCTAGCATTAGGGCAGGCTAGATGATCTCTTGAAGCTTTTCTGGCATTTTGATTCTGTTATAGACATGATTAGACAGTGACAGGTTTTGTTTTACCCAGTGTGGAGGATAGGCTTTCCCTTTGAAAAAAAAAGAAAGCTAGTTTATGCTAGCAGCTATTTCTGCCCCAAACTTCTGTGCTCCTCATACTTTAACTTGTCCATGAATGCATGAATGACAAATCTTCTGCTACTTGCTGTAACTGACTGAGAGATAATGTGCACAAAAAAGTAAAAATCTGGTGGGGAAGATGGTGGTGAAAGTAATGAGAGGGCAATGTGTATGTTTATCTGGAAGGGTCTCAAATATATACGAATTTCTTATATGCAATACTGGTGTATTTGCAGCAGTATCCAGATAAAGATGCCATTTTTTTGCTCCCTTCTGACTACAGTATGGTAGGAGCTTTTGTAACTGGGCTATTTGTTAGTAATTGCAGAAGAAATTTATCAGACTACTTATAACTAGAGAGGTAATAGCATGAGTAATAGTACAAAAGAGGCTTCAATAACAAACTGGATAACAGAAAAGCCAAAATCTTCCTTCAGCTCTTTTACTCTGGTTGAGCAATTGTATCAGGGAAGTCAATGGTGCCTTGTACACGCACCAAAGTAAGGGAACATCACTGTCTGTGGAGCCCATCTAGAAAGTAATGTGATGGCACATTTCTTGCTGCCAGTGGTATCTCCTTGACAACAGAATTGTCAACATTAATCCTGTTCTTTCAGGTTGCAAAGCAGCTGTGAGAATAGCTGATTGGCCCTGTTGTGGTGGTGTAGTATTGCTAGACTGAAGTTTTCAGATGCCAAAGACACTGTATATCATTACAGTTCTGAAAATAAGATTGTACAAATGAGTTCTGTGACATGCTAGCATGTGCCCACTAGATACTGCTTGAGGATCTTCATGCTGGTGCTGGAAAAAAGTTGTTTCATGGTGTTGAGAATGTAAGTTTTGGGGTCCTTGCCTCTTGTCTAGAACTGTTTGAGGAAAATCAGCCTTTTTATTTTCTGGATTTGAAGGATTCCAATCTTGTAGTGTGGTTATGCTTGGAGGATTACTTGGCACTGTTGTAAAAATGAGTTAGGCAGTGCCCAGAGTGTATTCAGGAGCTTAACTGCATAGTATTTTAATTGACAATGAAGGTAGGAAAAAAAGAAAAGCTGAACTTTTATGTTTAAAATGGGGGCAGAATGTGTTAAGTTAGTGAGTTATCTGGGGCAGAATGTGTTAAGTTATTGAGCTATCTGGAGCATAAAAGGGAACAAGCACAGAACCAAAGAAATAAGATTTGATCATTGTAGCAGAAAATAGGAGCAATACTACTGTATTTTTGATCTTAAAGAGGATGGCAGGATGTTGGTTTTACGTTTTCAGAAATAATGGAGTTCTTGATAGAAGATGTAGCAATGTTTGAGGAGTTAAATGCTCATCTCAAAAATACTTGTTAGGAAAGACAAGACTGAGCAAATGTGATGAAGGATATATGAAATATTATACTTGCAAAACAGATTAATGAAGGAAGTACGGGCCTTGGCTACTTTTTGCTTATAGCATGTCACTAAACATATCTTTTAAGATTTTAATATATTTTGTCTTCTTCTGTGGTTTTGCAAGAGTTGAAACAAATTACAGTTAGCTAATGTTCATTATTATTTGAAAAAGATGGGGGCATGGGAAAAGAAGCTATGGGCTTGGAATTGATAAAATACTTGTCTAATCAGCAATGCAGCTGCAGTAACTTTTCCAAGAGCTGATTTTTGTGGCAAAGTTTACATACTTCACAGATTACTTTTCTCTATCTCATATTAGCAAGTCAAGAGAAAGAGAATAGTCAAGACACAACTTCAGGAATAAAAGACTGGAGACATCTTGTCTATTTTAACATGCCATCCCTTGAGCGTGTGCTTGCTCACCACAAAGTTAAAGTAGACCAAACTGCAGATTTGCAACATGTGCAGTGAAGTCTGTCTTGACAAGAAACTTCAGTGAGATGATATACTGACAGGTAAGAAAATGTTAGTTTTGGCTGCAGTGTGCTTGGTAATTACTTGAACAAGAACATCTTGACATTTTTATTTTTTTTTCTAATTTTGATTTCATACCTGCTAATCTGTGTGTGACATCTGTCAGACCTCTGCCGTTCAGTTGACATGGTTAGACATTGTTCTCTCTGAGAAAGATCTTTTTCCTTTGCCCAGGAAAGCTTGAAAAGGAAAAAGACAAAAGGGCCTCCATGGGTGCCTATATGGAGCCTTTAAACTTGTGTATTCAGAAATACAAGTTACCCTTTAAATTACTTTCTTTGTTTTGGGATTTTTTGGGTTTTGTTTGCTCCCTCAGGAATAATGATGAGTACTTAGTGTTCTTGCAATTCTGGCAGTTTTTAAGGGACTTCACTATAGATTTTAGACTTTATCTGTAACTACATAGGTGGTGAAACTTGATCTTTCCAGGCTTTACTCTCTAGCGTTTTGGCAAGCTTACTTTAAGCATATTGCAAGCATTGCACATTCAGGGGACCAAAAAGCTGTACTTGAGCAGTTACTATATAAACAATATAGTCCTCTTGGCCATGAATAAATATTTCACAGAAAGACCTGTGTGAACAAAGATGTAAAAGGCCATTGTTTAAATAGTTTCCCAGGAGATGTGGAATCCTGAGCAGCTCTATCACTGGAGATAGACTGAACTGGTTTTGTTCATGTCTTGATATTTGTTTTAGTAATGCTCTGTCCTAGTGAATATATTACTTTGACATCCTGCAGGAAGCAGCTTAAATTGTGCAAAGAAAGGTGCAGTCCAAGACTCCATGATGGAGCACTTAAGGATTGGAGAGTTTTGTATTCTGAATAAGATGATCCTCATTAAGATGATCCTCATTTGCATGTGTATAGACTAATATCATGGTACACTTGGCTACTGCAGAGATTATCAGTGCTGGTTGTTGGGGCTTTTTTGTTTTGTTTTGATGGGTCCAGTTTTAGAATACTATATTTTGATAACCGACTGGTTGAGTATATTTAAACTAATGGGTATTTAGTATTAGTAATGAAATGCTTTAAAAAGGCAAACCTGCATCATTGCAGCACTTTCCCTTGCCTATAATGGCCAAAACCCTGCAGTTCTTCTGCTGCTAAAAAAAGTTTGTATTTAAGCAAGCATTGCACTATTTAATGCAAGAATGGAAATATGGTGGTTCATTGCTAGGCCCAATGTGTAGCCACGGTAAGTGGTACGTAGAGTGTTGTCATCTGGTACCTCCCATAGGAAATCTTTTGTGATGAAGTTTGAGGTTGTAGCAGAAAACCACACTGGGTTCAAGAGCAGCTACATTCTGTCTTCCTTTTGCTATGTTAGGGTGTTGTCTTTGATGCAGAGACTGCAGAATGAAAACTGCTTTGGACACTTTTGAGAAAGATATTGAAATCAGTCTTTGGTAACTGTATTAGCTTTTACTGTGGACCAGGGTCACTGTATGAGCAGACAGTCCTGTTAAAAACAGGATTTGAGTATTTTAAAAGGCATCTTTTTACAGTTTCAATAAATAAGCAGGAGTCTTATAAAAACATCCTACTGGCATAGAATTTACTCCTTTTGTCCTTATCTGCTGCCTTTTTTCCTCTCCAGCCATGGTCCTGCTAGTCAGTTATCGATAGCAGCTTTCCAATGTTTGTTACATCAAAGCTCTGAAGAGAAGGAAGTTTTTTGGTTGCCCCACAGTTTCTGGCACTGATAATTTGAAATACAGGTGTGTATCTTTTGGATGGGGTTTGTATGCAAAGGAGGTGGTAGTCTTTGATAAACGTGGTTGATAACTTGCTGGTGAAGTATTATTCTCACCAGAAACAAAATCAGCATGTCAAAAATTGGCTCTTCTCAGTCTAAAGCTTTGTGGTAGTTATGTGTTGCACTGAACTTTTTCGCTCTTGAGTAAATTGGAATTTCTGGGTTAAAAAGGGAGGCGCAGGTGCCCACATGTTTTTTACTGTGCCCACCGCTGTACTCTCTTTCCACCTTAGGGTAAGGCCTGGATTCATGTTTATCCTCTGCATGCATCAACCATGCACCTGAACAAGGTGAATGCTGAGAAAACAAGATATGAACAGGTTTGGGGTGGATCTCTTAATTCTTCTCTTGAAGAATTTTACTTCACTCACACTAATGCGCATATTGAGTAATCAAGCCTGGATGGAGGAAGAAAGTGGCCGAATTAATAGACTTGTGGCTGTGCTTGCTTCATGTTTTGGAGTAGGTCTTGAATGGCTAAAGCAATAATATCAGGATAGCTTGCTGAATCTCAGGTGCCTGTAGGAAAGGCAATACTTGCAGAGTTCATTAGGCTTTTCACTGGGATCAGGATCTCTCTCTAACTTACTTATACTATGCATGGATAATGGAGAAGGACAGTGCTTTATAGAAAAAGGCTTGTAACTAAGCTGGGCTAGGATTTTCATTAAAAAATAGTATAACTGTGTAAATGCTTGAAGGGGGACTTGAGAACCTGTAGCTTATGGAGAGCATAAGTTCTGCAACTTAATTTCTTATGACTGAAGGCCAAATATTTACTTTTTTTCAGTTGCATTTTTTGATTTTTTAGGTTATTATTGAGTATTACTAAGGTCAGGATAGTTGGTCAAAGAAGCTTCAAAGCTGTATTTACCCCTCAACAAGGGTAGACATCCAGCCTTTATTGTAGGATTTCTGTGAACAATATCTCAGTGTGTGAGGTCTGTTTTATGCCTAGAAATCTGCAGAGTTGGCCCCTGCCTTCTCACATGTCTTTTCATAAGGGAAAATTTTCCATATGTACTTAACTGACTGGGTGACTGGGTGCAGTCAGGACAATGGATTTTCTAACCACTAAGGCAGCATAAAACTTGCAAGTGCAGCTGCTGCAGAAATTGGCAGTGACGAAACACAAAAACTGTGCCTCAAGACAGAGGAATAAATAACACTATGATGATAATTATTCTCTGTAGATATTGCATTGTGACAGTCATCAGAATCTTACTTACTCTATTTGCCTTAACCTCTGTTAGTGATGAGTTTTTTTTCACATGTTCCCACCTCCCACCATGCTAGCCTGCTGCAACCTTTTAGAGAAGTTCTCAGGATTATGGCTGCAATGTTAGGAGTAGCTGGATGAAACACTGCTGTAAATTCCTGTGGAAAGAAATACATTGATTACCTTAGTTGATTTCTGGCCAAACTTAACTTCTTCCGAATATAAATAATTGGATGAAATGATAAACAGTTGAGTAATCTTTATCTACCTCCAGATAGGACAAAAATTAACAAACTGAAATGATGAAGGAATTGAAAATCTGTCACTCCAACACTGACTTTTTAATCATGGTTAGATATGTTATCCTCTGTGCAAACTGCTGAACATCACTTCTTGTGTTTAACCTTGTCAGGCTGAGGAACTCTCCTAGAGAATGGCCAGGCTCTTAAGCCGATGGTAGGTTGTTGGTGACATGAGTCAGCGCAGGATGAAGTCCTAATGCATGTGTCTTTAGATGTCAGTTGACACTTTCTGTAGGTGTCCAAGGAGTTGGGAGATCAGCAGTTGAAATTCAAGCCAATGTGCAGTTTGGCACATTGGCCTCTTGGATTTAATAAGTGACGCACCTTGTGTCTAAAACTGGGGATCTGATTTAGGATTAGTGGTGACCTGAAAAAATTCAGCTTTAAGAGTTGTATAAGGGTTATCTAACTGAATATATCTTGCAAGCAAAAATAAGAAATCAGAAATCAAAGTTTTTGGTTTGAGTGAATCATAGGAATTACGGCACAGTCAAGTGACTAAGCAAAGCTATTGGATTTGATGCTCCATCAAGATGTAAGAGTTTATTTGGTGTGATTGTGACTCAGCACTTGAGGGTGAGTCATTCCTCATCACTGGGACCTCAGTGCCGTAGGTTTTCTGGCTGAAAAAGAAAAGAGGAGGTGGGAAGAGATTTAAACCCACAGAGAAAGTTTAAACTTTATGAATACAAAAGAGAGGGAGAAGTTTTACCCCCACTCAGACTATTTTTCTTGAAAGACTTTATTTTTAACTTTTGAATATGGTATTTTCAGCAGAATACAGTGACTTTGCACAGGAACTTTATTTATAGTGGAGGCTCTTCATATTTTATTTTGCAGAAAATTAATTTGTGATTATATTGAACTATGAAAAGAAACCTTTATAGCAATGCACTTTGCTTTGTCTGTGGCTGTCTTTCACACAGATGAGTTTAAAATACTTTGTGCCAATAACTCATTTGTGAGAAGACAATAATAGTGGAGGGGGATTGAAATCAATAGGTTCAAACAGGAGAATAAAGGCCTAAGAATATACAAGCATTTAATGAAATATCTACACGTAGTAGAAACTGCAAAACAGTAGGGGCTTGCCAGCAGTGACAATATTCTAAGAAGGTTAGAGGTTGATGGCAAAAGAGAAGTGACAAGCGGTGAAATCCTCACCTCAACTCTGATGTGTCTACATTTTCATCATATAACACAGCAGTAATGGAATAAAGGCATCATGGTATGAGTCCTAACTCCTGTACCCAGCCAGAATGGGGGCTCCCTGCCTTCACGCACAGGTAAGGAGGTTAGTGTTAATTTTTTTGGTGAAGCTTCAAAATTGTCTATTGGTAGAGAAGGGTTGGTTTGGGGGACTGACTGGTGTGTTAATCTGTTGTACAAGATCTGGGGATCAGGAGGGAATATTCTTCTTCCTTCCCTGTTCTGTTTGCCAAGCCTAAAGGAGACTGTGGGGAAGTTGTAGTTTATGTTGTAATGCACATCATGATTAGCTGCTTGGGATCACCTGAGGTCCCAAGTGACAAGTTCTTTGTGCTCCTGTAGGGCCAAGGCATTGTCAATGCTAAGGATTGTTTTTTCTTCTTCCTGTGTCAAATTGCAGTTGTGTCTTTGGCCTTTTTATTGCAAGTCTCAAGTATGTTGCAAGGTTTGAGCAAGTTCTTTGTGGTTGTTCTAAACATGGATGTGCAAGGAGTAGGCATCAAAGCAATCTGCTGCACTGAGTGGCTGTTGCACTGTATTGCTTAGACAGAGGGGCTGGATGTCAGGACCCATTCCCATCCATGTATATAGTACTAGCTATGGGTACATATTATGAAGAAATTCCAGAAGCATCAGTAATTCAAAAAAGTTGCAAAATATGTGTTTTTTTCCTAAGTGCAGCTCCATAAACCATTTGCTAGATGTGAAGTACTGTAAAATACCTGCAGTGTCACCATGCAGATTACATAATTTTATTTTTTTAATAACAGAACATGATAAATTCACTGAATGTGGCAAAAAGACTGTCATATGTGCTCATTGCTTATTTTGATCTCCAGGCTTTGATTTTGGTTTTCAAATGCAAGTGCCTCTGTAGGATTTGTGAATCTATGACGGGAATGTGGTTTGGTACATTAAGTAAAAAACACTCCAGTGTTCCCACTGTAAGCTGTGAAGGAAGCATTGACTACCTGGGAATGTTACATTAAGGAACATAAAAGGACAGACATGATCTGTGAAATATATCTGCAGGATTTAATAAATGAAGACAATAATTTTTAAGGAATGTGTAATTTTTTCTTATACACTTTCAGCACTATGGGGAATTACTGCTGGCATTTGATTTTTCAGGATTACATAATATTTCTTATGGTTGTGCTTTTTTTGCATATAGTTGATGCTCTTCTAGATCATTAGGCAATCACATTTAACTGATAACTAAGCTAATGTGGAGCTAAGCTTGGAGTCTGAAGAAGTAAGGCAAAAGCCCAGAAGACCTGATTCAAAAACCTTTTACTTCAAGAAGCCCATAATGAGTTTTATACAGATTATAAAGGAAGATAATCTTGGTAAAGCAGGAAGAAACAAAGGAAGATCCCAGGTTGATACTTTCTTTCATACTTATTTTGTTACAGCACATGAATCTGGTATGTCTTTGGCATAAGATCATCTGTGTTCTGCTCTGAGCCCACATCTATTTCTACATCCTCAGAACATGCTGGTGTCACGCTTTCAAATGAGATCGTGTAACGTAGGCCTGGAGGTTCTCCTCAAAATGTTATGTAAAGACTAGAATTTAAGAGCTACTGAAAGTAATTTGTTTCTATACTTGTATTGAAAAAAAAGTGGCTGTAATGATTTAGTAAGTTCCTTCACTCTTTTTCTCCCCAAAATTATAACAAAGCAGTTCAATTTTATACACCACAGGGTGCTGAGTATCTCCAGTATTTTACTAAAAGTAACCAGAGAGTCAGAAACAGTTCTGTTTCTCATCAGTTTTTTTAGATTTCAGGCTTTGGCTTTTTTTCCACATTAGATCAAAACTGGACTGTTTGGATGATGCTGCACAAAAAAATTGCACAGAAGTTTCCTATTTTCAGGTCAAGATTGGAATTCCAGCTGCTTTAGCTGGAAACTGATCTGATCCCCCTACATCTTGGATATTTTCCAGGTGAAAACTCTGACCTGTTTCACTGGAAATGCTCTAATCGGTTCTCATTACAGATTCAGTCTTTTAAAACCAGAACAAAGCTGCAAACTGCTAGCGAATCTGAGCCAATATAGACACAGTGTGCAAAGGATTAGACACAAGGACCCTAAGAAGCAAGAGTGTGGCCAGGGTTTAGACCAGAGCCAGCTTAGCTTAGAAGTCCTGTTGGTTTGATCAAGGCATTTTTCACTTCTTAGTTGCTTGTCTAGGAATTCCCTCTCAAACTCAAAGCACTGTGGTATTATTTATTACTGGAAACTTCTCCATCAATTGCTCTTCTGCATGGCTTTTTCAGTAAGGGTATCTGCTGGTCTGAAGCCCATGTGGAAATAATTCTGCAGCTGATCTGTTTGATGTAGTTTTATTCAGCTCTTAATGGAAGGGAAGATGTTTCAGTATTAGGTACAAAGCCTTAGGAAATGTGAATGAGATGCTGAGTTTTGTTGTCAGTTAATGGGTTTGTTTTTCCAAAAGGGACAAGCCACAAAAGTAACCTTTTTCAATGTCTTTGGCTGTCTCTGCTTGCAAAATGATGACCTCTCTTTAGTAGAATCTCTGTTGCTGTTTGGGAGCGAGATGTTAGGAAGAAAATGAAGCCTTATTTGTCACCTCAGCTCCTTACTTTCAAGCCAATACTTACTCTTTTATGATTGTGAGCTTTCAGGTTTTCTCCACTTGAAGGCTGAGTAAAGAGGAGGGGTAATATTTGATGAAAGTGTAATTTGAGGTTTTTTTGTCTACATCCTCCCTTGTTGTTGTCTTCATCTCTCTGCTGCTGTTGCCCTTGTATGACCTAAGGTGAAAGAGATGCTATTTAGACTGAAGACCTTTTGGTTTGATACTCTTTTCTCTATCTAAGCAGGAGTAGATATGCTGGAAGAGAGTGGACTTTTTTTAAGATTTTATTATTATTATCTTTTAGGATGAAAAGTGTTTCCACTAGTAGAAGACAATGTCGGTGTTACTATTCCCTTTCCACCTTTCACCAGGTCAGAGTCCAGCTATGCACTTCTGCAATGCCTGAACTGGTGGTGTTTGGAGGCTTGTAGGAATAACTGAGCTGGGAATGATGTCCCTGCCCATGGCAGGGGGGTTGGAAGCAGATGATCTTAAGGTCCTTTCCAACCCTAAGTATTCTATGATTCTATGATATACTGTGAATGAGCTTTCCTATGGCATTCCTGGAGGAGATCTTGTGACGTTATTTTTGTGTGGTGTCCTTTCTTACATTACTGCAGCAATAAATGGATATAAAAGACAAGTGTGTGTAATTTATCTCTGTCCCATACGTAGTACATTAGGCCATCACTGTCTTCTAAGAAGTGTTTAATATGTGTGGTAAAAATGGAGTATGTTGCCATCAAATGTAATACAGTCCAGTTACGGGAAGATCTTTGTCATTTTAATTTTTGTGTTCCTTTCTAGTAAAGAGATAATGAAAACATTTTCTTTTCTCTTAAAATGATGTTTGTAGGTTGTTACTTTATATTGTATATGTGGCCAGGCAGTCGGTGTTGCTTTCATTTAGCCATTAAAAGAAAGGATTTGTGGAATTTACTCCTGGCTTTGAAGATTACACTTGTTTGTGTCAGCAGTTAAACCATATAATGAAATAATTATGTTTTTCATTGGCAACAACCCCCATACCTTTTGTAGTAAACATAATGAATTGCATTTTTTTTTTTTTTTTTGCATGGAAATTGTATTCACTTTATTACTCACATGTATTTGATTTAGTATGACATACTACATATTGATAGACAACAATAAAGTGCAATGCTATTCACAAGTATTTCTCTATGTATTTTACAGTCTTTCTCTGATGGGGACACGTTAAATAGGTTTCATTAATCTTTGTTTAGGCCTTGAGATTTAAAGTAAAAAGCAGGAAAACCAAGACATGATGGTAAAGGCGGACCAAATCAGAATGAACTTGCTTTCATTTGTTTTGCACAACTCCTTTTCTGATACCTCATTTCATTTTCAAAGGAACATTACTCATGCTGTCAATTTTCCTCAATAATAGTTGCAAGTTTTGCATTTAAATAATTCCAAACCCACTTATTTCCTTTCTGTGAGAGCTTTGTAATACTGTCCACCTCTTTCTGTGAATTTTTGTAGCTTTGGCTATTGTAATACAGGTATTGTTTTTTCATCAGTATTAGTGTTGGTGTGGAACTGAGAGATAACAGTTTATTTGCAGGTGTTAAAATGGAAGGCTTGAAATTTTAAAGCATTTTAAGACTTGCCTTCAGTTAGCGTCAACTTAGTATTTGGTGCATTCTGCTTAGATATGGGCAGACTGTTCTCTTCCCTGTTTGCTTCTATACTCATGGAAATTGGTTGCTCTCTCCTTGCAGTCTGTCTATCAAATTTGCAAGGTCAGAAGAGTAAGCAGGGCACTGGGACTAAAGATCTTGCCTGGTTGCATTGGTGCCTTATCAGTAGAGAAACGTGGTGTCCCTGTGCCATGGGGATGTAGGGCAGAAGCAGACTACTATCACCTGAGATAATAGTGGATTCTGAGGGAAGTGAGGCCTCACTTGTGTAAATGTTTAAGCAGAATTATCACTGCATGAGTATTTCTGGAATATTAAACAGTTGTACTGTGAAAGCCTTGTCTATGTAAAAGAACAGTTTCCTGAAATTCTTCTGTACTTCATACTATTCTAGTATATGTTGATCAATTTGTGATCTGCAGAAGTTGATCAGCTTGAATCAAGATTGCAGGCTGATGTTCAGTGCCCTCAATAGAAACACATAATTTTTCGCACGTATTATTTGTTTAAAAATAAGAACACTTAAAGCTCATTATTTGGGGAATGTTTTGTCTATATGTATGTATCAAATTAAATTAACTCCCTTTTTCAGATTATTTGCTTAGTTTTTTTGTTCTGAGATTTTGATGCCTTTGTTTTGTTACCAAGATCAGCTTGAAATCAAAGGTAGCCTATTTTCAGCTGGATAAGCTATGCAGAGAATTGCTCTTGCTCGATCACTTAAGTGGTGATTTGGATGCAGTGAATGAAATGCACAGGAGGCAAGGGAGATATTCAACTATAGCAAATGTTCAGAAAGAGCAGTGTGGTGCGTTGACCCCAGCCAGCAGCAAAATACCTACCACACCTCTCGCACCCCTCTCAAATATACATAATGATTTCTTGGTAAGTCAAATGCTGTAACAAATGACCCTGTGCCCTGCCCATTTCCCTGAGCTTTTATTGCTGTGCACAGTGTTGTATGGTAGGTAACATTTCTTTTTTCAGTGTGAGTCAGCTGTCTCAGCTGTGTCACCTCCCTGCCCCTTGCCCATCCTCAGCCCACTGGCCACTGGTATGTTACCAGTGCTGCCTTAGCCACAATTGCAAAGCACAGTGCCTGCTACTAGGAGAGTTAACTCCATTTCAGACAGACTCCATAAAACAAAACAGATTTTAGGAAACATTTTTTTTAGTTGCATGTATCTGTATTTGTATCTTAACAATATAAAAGGTAACCATTAGAGACTAAGTGAAAAAGAAGAAACCTACTATGTCATCTCCAAATTCCATTTTGACTGTAATTAGTATACAGCAGATCATAAATTAATGGAATTATTAATGACTGAACTGTTTCCTAAAATGCATAGATCTTTGCGTGAGGGGAAGTGAACTTTAATTACAAGATTATAAAATGGCTTGATTCTCAAGACAATATGTGCCACGAGCTATTAATTTCTAGTTATTACTGACTGTAGCTCTGACAAAAGTATTACCCAAAGTACAGGAAGATGCCATCTGGGATCTCAGTTGCATGTAAGAAGTGCTCAGTGAGGCTTCTCCCTTGGTGGCATTAAAATACATTATTCAGTAAAGAAAAAGTGAAAGAAAGGTCTGAAATCCAAAAATCTGCTCATGAAATTTTCATGTTCATCGCGTTCTCACAAACATCATGTTCATGATGTTCACGAGAAAGCTTTTCATCTCTGTTTCAGGAGCAGCTGATCCTGTTTTGGTACAGTTGTGGAATTAAACTTGAATGAAGAATAGTGTATTTAGTAGGAAGTTTACTTGTTTTGTTCATTGTGGCTGGTCACAATTGTACATGCTGCTTGTAATAATTTATATTCTGCCAGAGCTCCAGTGCTAATTTCCATGGTCTCCTGGAGGAGCAGAGAAAGGTGGAAAGTGCAAAAGAGATAAAGCATGGTCTCCATGCATGTGTCTTCTTTTGGCTATCCATTGCTAAGAACATAAACCTGCTTGGAGATGTAGAGTATTAGCCCCTTAATCAGCACATGAGTGAGGAATTTGCCAGTGCACTTGCTGAAATGAGTTCTACCTCACAGCAAGTAATGCACTCTGAAAAGTGAGCCTTTGCGGACTCTGAAGTGCTGTTGGTGCATATCACTTACGGCATGGGAATACATCTCGGAGGTGGTGTGCCGTGGCAGTTGCTGGAATACCACCTTGCTTTGTCCTAATTTATTCCTGATATCTGTTGCCGTTGTGAAAACAAGCCGCAACTGTTGGTTTCATATCAGTCCATGTTGAACTGTGGGCACACTCTTTAATGTCATGCCTTCACTGTATCACTGTGACTGAGGTCACTTTGTTATTTGGACATTTGTAAACAGTTACAGGCAAACCAAATGCAAGATGCTGTCCTCCTTTTACACTCAAGCAAAAATGTGTCCTCCTATTTGTCTTGGTATTTCTTGTCTAAAATTCTTTTTTCTGAGTTTGAAGTGCCTGTGGTCATAATGGAGTGTTTTCCCCTAAGCTCCAAATGCCTTTGATTAAAAACCTCTCCTTATCTGTTTTGTTTATTGTTAGGAATTCTCTACAAATGGAAATGACATAGATGGCTCTGTTTACAGCCAGATATCTTTACACCACAGTGAGGATTTCTTTTTCTGAAGTGATGCCTAATTACCTAAAGGGCACAGGAATGATGTAAATAGCTCTGAGTATTTGGGAAATTAAAGCTATTTCCCTTTTGTTTCTGGTTAGCAGCTGATAAAAGACCCTTTCCCCAGTTTGTGCTGTTGAAGTATAAGCTGCTAGTATATTCATCTTGAATATTAGACCAAATATTTATATGCACATTTTTAAAAGCTCTTGACATCTTTTGCATTATCAGTTCTCTGTAGTCAAGAGACACATACTGGAGTCTTAATGAAGATGGTTCACTTAGTTATAAGCCACTTTGTTTGGATACACCCTCCCTCTTTATGTCTCAGTGAATGCCGGGGAAGGCAGAAGTGACAGAGGCATGAAGTGTTTGAATGGATTTTGGCTTAGCCGTCTCTGCATGAGGGCCAGACTATCTCTTTTTAAGCTTTGGATTTTCATGAGTAATAAACTTGATAAATGGAAAGGAACAATAAAATATATCAGTAGGTTATAGATTGAACTGACTTTTGTTAACTGCATACATATGTTCTCTGTGTATATATGCACATACATATGCACAAAGCATGCATTGTATGTATATGATCTCTAGGTATGTAGCAATGTTAAATACATATGTCCTTTGGATTCAAATAGGATATTGGGTACTTAAAGTCTCAAAGGATTTCTTTCTGGCTTCTTCAACAGAAAACTAGAATAATTGTCACATGTTTGAATTTGAACCTTTGGAGTAGGATCCACTAACTGCAGACTAAAAAAACTAATTTAATGTAAGATGCCCCTGTATTGACGGTTTGGGTATAAGTTCAGGAGTTTGGAAAATAAGATTTTGCAAAATTTGCTAATGTTATAAGATTGAGAATCAGATGCCCAGCCAGTCATTCTGAAATTACTGGGAGCTGAAATGTAGTTATAAATTCGATGAAATCATATGAGTTAGCAAAAACAATGTCAGTGCTAGACACACCTTGATCTGTGCATCACATCTCAAGAATTTGGTTAATTCATGCTTTATTTCAGGCACAGATTCCTCATGGCAGTGCCAGTGTCTTCAACAAGTACCTCAGTGCTTCACAGGTCTAATATCTAGGTAACGGGCTAATGGATTTATCAGTATTACTGTAATGGTTGTTTTTTGCCTTTAGTTTTATAATTTTCTGTGGTAGCAGACATGCAGCCACTCTGTGATCAGCTCATTTTGGACAACTGTAAGAGACATGATCCTGCATGATTCCTCTTAGGGTTCTTATTGTGATTTTTGTTTTACTTTCCTTAACCTAAAAGGGTTTCTTTGGCTATGTATGTGTTTCTGCCTTTCATATGGGG
Organism: Bolborhynchus lineola; assembly: GCA_025448015.1. Taxonomy (NCBI): domain Eukaryota; kingdom Metazoa; phylum Chordata; class Aves; order Psittaciformes; family Psittacidae; genus Bolborhynchus; species Bolborhynchus lineola. Next base: position 4,575 of record JAOEHX010099366.1, on the reverse strand, counting down.
AAATCTGATGCTTGATATGGGATAAACAACTGTTCGATGCTGAAAATGCAGATGGATGCAACAATGCCTTGCAGTCCTTCACTGCGCCAGAAATAGCAGAAGGCATTTAGATTTCCCTCAACTGGCTTTTTCTTGGCAGAGAATTAGATGGCACAATAAGCACAGAAAGATGCAGCCTGAGGTTCCTGGGATGAGCTGTTGCTCCGCTTCATGGTCCAGCTGTGCCTGGACAGACCAGCAGAGACAGAGCCAGAACTTTTCTTTTGCAGACCTTGGTAAATGTTGATCTGACCTGCAGTAGGCTGTGGATCAAAATGTTCAGAACCTCAAATGGATTGGCTGAAATGCTGTGAAGAGCACAAGATGAAATGTGATAATAACCCATGGGTTTTTTTCACAGCTCCTAACTCCATTTAGCGAAGGCCATTCTTGAATCTAGATAGCTATGTCTATTGCCTGTAAAAACAAGTTGAGCAAAGCAAGTAAAGGATTTTTGCTTATGTGTACTGTTGGGTAACATTTGTTTATGTGAAAGGGGTCTGAGTAAGACTTACGTTTTACAAAATACCCCATCTATATTGAACTTCAGATAAAGGGTGTATTTTACATTTACATAGAGGGGCAAAAAAAAAAAAGAGGCTAAAACAAGGATTTAAATACTGAGTCTTTATTGTGGAGTAACATCTTTTTCCTGTATAGAAAAAGTTCCTGTATTTCAGCACTGTAGAAATGTTATGCTCTTTTTCACTTAGGCAGACTATAACTTTCAGCATGAATGATTTCAGTAAAAGTGAATTCTGGTTTTAAGTGCATTTATGTAAAACATACCTCGAAGTAAAACCAAGCCCTTCTGTCTGCTGTATCTGAACAATAAAACAGCAGGATCTAAGTTGAACTATAAAAGCCAGGGTCTAAGTGGGAACCCTTTAAGGAAAAGCTAACATAACTGATGTACAGTGGGGCAGTCAAGACTAATTCCCCTGAATCAGCACCAGGCCATGCCTCTAGGATAATGCAAGTGATAACTGATAGTGAGGATGAATGGGGAGAGAAAATATAGAAATGCGTGTAACAGTACAGTAATGAAGTGTGTCTGCACTTAGAAGAGTTGCCATAGGATTTCCAGTCCAGTAAGCGTTCGAAACTTCAGTTCATGGAATCATCTTCTGCAGCCCAGTCGCCTCATTACAGTGCTTGCTAAGTGCTGATGCTCAGGTGATGATATTGCCTGCCTACTGTTTATTGTGGTAGCATCATTATACCCTGGCGGTCTTTTATCTGTAGTCTGTATATATTTAGTCTTTTATCTGTATAGTCTTTAAGTACTTCAGGCTGAAACTGCCTTAGAAGCTCAAAGAATGAGGTGGATCATAGGTCTGCAAGATAAAACACTGGGTTTCAAGGTAGAGTGGAGTCCTATTGTTTAAAAGGAGAGTGTCAATGAGTATTTTGAATAGAAATACTTTATTTAGAAGGAAATGAAAAAGAGAGTTCTGTGACAGTCTTTGAAACAAAACAATTGCTCACTGTGGAAGGAAGCAGGGATGCATATGCATTTCTAAAAGGTGGAGCCACCTTGTAGAGTTTGAAGTGTTGGGCAGATGGACAATACTCCGTGTTCTGAGCACTTTAATAAGTTTCAAATTTGTTTTTATTCCACAGTGAACTAGAAAGGGCTTTCAGAAGTTCTGTGAATTCTTTTGGCAAATTTAGTTTTTACTGTGGTTTTCTTCCACATGACTGCAGAGGAAGTCCACAGCAATTCTTTTCGCATAAACTTGTCTGGGATTGGTGCAGCCATGAAAATTCCAAGCTTTGACAAGGATGTATTTCCTAGCATGAACAGTGGAGTTCAGCAGCTCATTGATACTTTTCCAGCATTCTTAACAAACCAACTTGTGCTCAATTACAGTAAAGAAAAATTTGAATCCTTTTGCCTGGGCAAAAGTGACACCAAATCTTATGCAACCTGTTATCCTCTCAGCTAACAGGATATCATTAGGAATGAAAATGAACTGTCCTCTTTGCCCTGACAAAATGTGAAGGGAAATATGACATAACCAGCTCATCTCATCTCATCTCATCTCTGCTTTCTGTTTTCCAGACACTGTTGATGGACTGCATCAAAAATCAGGTTGAGACTATGCCAACAACTGTGCAGTTTCATGACAGCATCCATATCATAGTCCTGCCCATGCACTGTCTGTGAGCAGCTTCTTGGTCTCTGTATGGATGCTGAGGAGATGTCATGGTTTAAGCCCAGCTGGTAACTCAGAACCACGCAGTTGCTTGCGCTGTCTTCCCACCTTTTCCTCCCCTCGCTCCCAGAGGGATAGGGGGAGAATGGAAAGAACTCCCACAGGTTAAGATAAGAACAGTCCAGTAACTAAGGTATAACACAAACCACTGCTGCTATCACTAATAAGAATAATACTGATAAGGGAAATAACAAGGGGAGAGAATAGAACTGCTTACCACCCACCGACCGATACCCAGCCCAGCCCAAGCAGTGATCTAGCCCTTCCAGGTTCTAGCCCTAGTTTATATAGTGGGCATGGCATGCTGTGGTATGGAATACCTCTTTGGTCAGTTTGGGTCAGGTGTCCTGTCTCTGCTTCCTCCCGGCTTCCCCTCCTCCCTGGCAGAGCATGAGACTCAGAAAGTCCTTGGTCAGAGTAAAGATTACTGAGCAATAACTAAAAACATCGTTGTTATCAGTGCTGTTCCCAGACTGAAAGTCAAAAACACAGCACTGCACCAGCTACTAAGAATGAAAAAAATGACTGCTACTCCTGAACCAAACACAGGTGATCAGCCTGGTTTTCATCCATTTTACCTTTTTCATGTCTGACCAAAACATTTTAAGTTCAGTGATCACAGGAGAAGACTCACTGTGGTGTGCTAGCCCTGATCTCCCTTCATGCTCAAAGGAGGGCAGTGGCTGTAATGATGAACGGTTCCCTGAGGTGGTGAACAAGGGTGAGAGGTTACAGTGCAACCTCAGCTCCATCCTGTCTGCAATCCTTCCTGTGTGACAGTGGTGAAAACCTGTTTCATGTAACTGTATTTCTTTTATTTGTAAAGCTGAATAGAGACATATAAAGATTTTAAAAGCCACACTGTATCTGAATTAATGACACCTTATTTTTAGTAAAACTCTACTTTTAGTTATGTCAGTTTAGTGGAAGAATCACAAGGAAATAGTAGTCCAATTTGCTATAAACCAATATTTTCAGCTAAATTTCTTTAACTGCAAAGAGGGTTGCTATATAAGTCTCCCTTTGGCAAGGTCTATGCATCACCATGATGCATCTATAAACAGATTGTGAAGCGGCTGTGCTTTGTTAGATGAAGCCAGTAATTCACTAGGCACTCAGACCTACACTGAACTCTCTCTTTCAGGATGCAGGCTGTATGCCACTGCTGTTCAGGTCAGGGAAGCAGAGGGCATTTGGTACCCCAATGAATGTAAGCTGCTATGTAGAATAGCATCCTACAGAAAAATAATAATAAAGAAAAGCCCATAGCAGTAATACATGCTAATTTGTGTAAGTGGATGTGGCTTCTCTCTGCCTGTATTGCACTCTGGTGTATTTTTATCTTCTTGTTGTAAGCTACCTGTACTGCTCAGCAGATGCTCTGTCCTCCTGAAAAGTGTTAAATTGCTTGCTATGGTTAATGATTATAGCTCTTAAATGTTTGCTTTTGACAAGTCTGCAATATATTGAGCTCTTGCAAAATATATATACACTTAAAAAAAATATTCAATGCCAATTCAAAAGCCTTTCTAATTTGTCAAGATTTTTGTCTTAGGTCTAACTTTGCTTCAGGCTGGATCTTGTTGATAACAGATAAAACAGGCAGGCATCTGAACAATCAGTTTCTATTGAAATAATCTTCCCAAATGTAGGGATCTTTTAAAAATAGTATTCTGAGGATTTCAGCCAGAAAAGGTCTTTTTAGATAATGTCTTTGAATGAGGTGAGTGTTAAAAAAATCATGCAGTGTTCTCTATACTCTTATAAATTTAAAATGTCGTTTAATACTGTCCTGGTTTCAGGTGGGATACTGTTAGTTTTCTTCCTACAAAGAAAAAGTGCATATAATACTTTGCAAAGGAAGCATGGGGTCTAGTCAAAGCTGTATGTTTCGATATAGAAGGATTCCTCATACGTCAAAGTGAGAATGCTGTAGTACCCTGATTCATTTCAACTCTCTGTGTAAGAGAAATAATTACTTTTGGACTTCACAGAAAGATTTTTGGCATAGCACACATCGTGCTTAGCATACTTCAGTTTTAAAAGAGTTATGATACTGTTGTAGCAGGTTTTTTTTTTTTTTTAGAAGCAACCCTCCTATCTTTCTTTTGGCAGGACTGATTCTTCTTTTAGGAACACTCTGAAACAATAACATAATGAAAGTCCCTGTGGTTTTGTTCTTAGCTCTTTATTAATTATAAAAAAGCAATATGTGCTCTAACTATTGTTTATTTTGCATACCTTTTCATAATTCAAAACTTAATCTCATTCTATATCCATCTCTCTCTTTTAGTTTGTTTAGTTCATTTGGTTTTTT